>LPNX010106513.1:0-85681 GCA_001517045.1 Pseudotsuga menziesii
GATGGCTTCATTCACGGACTCGCGGTTTCTGGGATAGTCCTTGGGAAGATTAAGATTTTCTCTAACTACTGCAGCATCAACTACACATAAAATCCTAGACACGGACTGACTCACTATGACTCTCTGAGAGGGGGAGTAATTCGTCGCGCACCACTCGGCAAATTCAGGGAAGTGGAGGGTTTGTTCCAGGGCGAAAAAATATAGAAAGGACTTACATACATTTAAAACATCATTTCCTCGTAAAAAACAAGACCACAATCTATCTTTACTACCAGCCACACTTCCTGTAGATAGGAAAGGGTCATAGACGCCTCTGTGTCTGTCTACCAGGAACTCTTCTCTTTCGTCCAGGACCCGACCAGACACAGAAGCTTCACTCTGCTGGTCCATTTTTCAATTTATACTATCAATGGGGTGAAGAAATTACAGGAATTGAGGTCCTACCTGGCTCACTGTGAAGGCATGTGCTCGGAATGCGCTTTGGTACTTGACAACTGGAAGCGCCCAAATCGACAGGTCTTTTTCGCCGGGTCCCGAGAAATAAAATAATCACGGAAGGTGCCAATTTTGCCTTTATAGAACCACCCGGATTTGACACGTGGGAGGCATTTATGTCCGCAACCACTACTTGTCTCTAACTCTCGTGCATCTTTCTTTTCCGGGTTCATTTCTGACCGTCGATCTCTTCTGCGTGAATTCCTGGCCTTTGGATCATATGCCACATGTCCCTTTCCGCTAGGCCTCCTTACTTTAACCGTCGTGCAACTTCGGGCTCCGGAGTCATCTGCAACCGTCGATCCGTTTTGCCTTCGTGGGTGGGCCGTCGGATCGTGCTTCGCCTACCGATTCCGCTGGGTTCTTCCATCTTAATCCGTCGAGCAACTTTGCTCAGCAGAATCACCCTCGTCCGTTGATGTGATCTGCTGTCGTTCCTACACCGTCAGATCAAGTGCCGCGTACCGGATTCCGCCGGGTAACCCGGAATTATCCTCTGCGCTAGTTCTTCTTCCGGAATCCTTCTCGACCGTCGATGGGATGCCAAGCGTTCAACAGCCGTCTGATCTTGCGCCACGTACCATATTCCGCCGGGTGCTGGGGGTTTATCGGGTGCGCAAGTCTCCAACCCGGAATCATTTTCCGTCGTCGATCCACCCTCCTGCGATCTCCAACCGTCGGATCGAGCAGCACGTGTCCATTTCCGCTGGGTGGTCTAAAGGTTATCGCGTGTGCATGTTACCTTTCCGGAAACCAACACGCCCGTCGATCAATGCTACTTTCAATCCTCGTCCGTAGGATCAGGAGGACTGTATGAGATTCCGTTGATCCCTCATTTCCTTATCCACCATGCACTTCCAGCCAGCGAATTTGACATGGGCCGTAGATCAGCTCCGAGCAATGTTAAAGCCTTCGATGTGTGCAGGCCGTTAGAGGCCCGAAATTCCCTTATCTTGCTTGCATGTTCCAGATGGCGGAGAGGATATAAACCATCGATTTGCTTCTCCGTTAGACCATGGTTCAGGACTTTCTCGGACTAGGCTACTCTTTAGATTATCAAGCCTCCCCCCTTTTGTACTACATCCTTAGCCCAAAATATTTAATCAACAAAATCTTACCTCCCATCGGTCTTGTATCCTCTTTGTGAAATACAGGTGTTAACATCCCTTACCACTCTTGGAATGGCCTTTTTCATCCATGCATTCAAAAGTCTTATTATAACACTCAAGCTTCACCCTGTGAGCTTCTAACCAATCCATTCCAATGAGAATGTCAAAGGAACCAAGTGGCAGAACATTTAGATCTGCATAAGTCACTAACCCATTCATCTTTAATGGACATTTTTCTACAATCTCACTGACCTTCCTCTTGGTTCCAGTGGCTAGTTTAACTAACCACGACTTACTATTCTTTAACTTCTTAAAAGCACAAACTTCAACAATCCTAGGAGTAATATAGTTGTGAGTAGAACCAGTTTCAATTAAAACAGAGACAAACTGCTCAGCAATCTTACCTAGAACCTCAACCACAGTTGATTGCTGATCTGCCTGACGGTCCTCTAATGCTACATAAATCCTAGGGAGTGTCCTTGCTACCTGACCAACAGTTTCATCTTCATGGACGTTGTAAGTTGGCCTTACATACCCTTCCTCATGAGGACAATTTCTATGCGTGTGGGGTCCTCCACACCTCCAACATTGGAGGGGTTCCCTGATCTCTTTAGGATCCTTTGGCTTTTCCCCCATTACTTTGGTTGGTTGATTTCCAATTTGTGATGATTTCCTTTACTGCGGGCTCCTGATGTTGGATGGTTTGAATCCTTTATTTTCTTTTCTTTCATTCTTCTTTTCCTTCCAAGCCTTATGATGATCAGGCTTGCCTTTGTTCTGGTTATAATAGTACTTATCCTTTCTGATAGCCTGTTCCATAGTTCTAGTCTCATCAAACTCGATTCGGTCTTTGTAAGACTCAGGTAATCCACTCAGAAAATGTTGGATCTTCACCTTCTCATCCTTGATGTACCTGACATACCTTAACAAATCCAATAACTTATTTGCATATTCTTCCATTGTTAGTTGTCCCAATATTAGCTCATGGAATTCCTTAATTTTGTCATCATAATACCTATCAGAGAGGTATTTCTGCTTGAAATACTTCTTGAACGGTTTCCACTTAAGTCTTCTTTCACTGATCCTCTTTACTTGTCTGAGTTTCTCCCACCAAATGGATTCTCTCCCATCCAGATTGAAGATGGAAACCCTTGCCTTCATGTTTCCTGAGTAGTTTTGTACCTAGAAATATTTCTTCATCCCAAGAAGCCAAGCTTCATCTTCTTGACCAGTCTTTATCTCACCATTAAAGGTGGGCGGCCTTGCCTTCTTAAACTCATCTTGAGAGTTATTCCTATGACACCTCTTTCTCTTGCTCTTGTGAAAAGAAGAGCTTAAACCCCCACTGGAAATCAGAACTTCAACATTTCGACGAAGTGAAAGTTCCACTTCTACCTCCCGCTTTCCGCCTTCCATCCTCGGAACTCGACAATCGGAAAACCATCGAGACGATGTCGGGACTCATTTACGCTCCACCTTCCTCCTTCCGCCTTTCCGATGTGGAACTCGAGAATTGAAAAACCAGTACTCGATCTTGATCAACTTTCACTCTCCCACCTTCCGGCATACGCCCTCCAACCTCAGACTTTGAAAACCGGATTATTGACTTTTCCTTAGAACTTTTATGCACTTTTCCGCTCTTCCCTTTCCTGCCTTCCGTAGGAGGATCCCGGGAATCATAAAGTCACCCTTCTGCCTTATAATCCTTTTACGCTTCCGACTTCCGCCTTCCGAACTCGGACATCGGAAGTTGGAAAACTCACTTGGTGCCTTACCTTTTCTCCTGATTCCTACCCTCTGCCTTCCCTAGGTGGATCCCGGAAGTCGGAAACACAACCTTTCTTCCCAGTCCAACTGATCATTCCCAACTCCCGCCTTCTCCCTTTCCTAGGCGGATTTTCAAAGGCGAAATCACTAAGTCAAGAGCATTATGGCCTCTGCAACAGCCTTCCAGCCTTCATGAACTTAGGCAAAAATGCACAAAAACATCTAAGGCATAAACAGAGATAAAATGTAGGAAATATACACAAGTAAACATCTACTTCATCATCAATAAGCATTCAATCCTGAACAAAACAATTAATAGGAAAATACATTGCATAAACATTATAACAACAATAATTATCTTGAAGGATGAAGTTGTCCTGCAACTAGCTATGTAGCTACAACGTTCTACCCAACCATAGGCCAATGTGCTCCTTAATCTCTCAACACCACTGCCGCCCCCAAGCTGGGCATGATTCCACAAGGAACTAGGGAACATCATAGTAACCCACAACTAGATATTTTAACACACAATCAAGCCAACACCTAGTTGGACTTATTAGATTGTCCAACCAATCCAACACCTAGTTGGGTTAATAGGTTGCAGGCTATCAAGCCAACACTTGCATTTTGGACCAACCAAACCAACAGATGGGTTCAGAAGCCCCAATTCCAAGCCATCTCTCACAGTTGGGTTGACAAATTTTCCAACCAAGGATTACACACAAGGCCAAATGCACAACAAGACTCATCCACGCCAAGATCCAATTGGGTTACCAAGCCGTGAGGCTAAGCCAATATCCCTTGGGTTAACAGGATACTGAGGCATTGGAAAGCTTAAATGACTAAGCTAGTGGCTCATCCAAGAGCTAGGACAGCTCCATAAGATCTATCTGGCCTTGCATCCATGTTACCTGCATCCCAACACAAGGTAGCATCCCTTTCTCTGCTCAACAGTCCTTCAGGCTATGCCTCCCTTCTAGTGCTCTTCAGTGCATGTAGTAAGGATCTACCAGCCACTCTTATCTTTTCTTGAGGTTCCTCTCTACACTAGGTTAGCAAGCCCATTTCTCTTCTCTTCCACTCCTCCATCTTGCATACAAATCAAACCCAAAACTAAGGTACACAACACAACAAACCACACTGTAACTCAGTAAAACAAGCTCCTCACTGTACACATAGAAAACATAGTAACAAAGGATTTTCCACTAAGGGAAAGACACCAACGCTGGGAAACCAAAGCAGACCACTCTGTCTTACAAAATAGAGTGATCTCCACAGCTCCTTCGATCAGCGAAAAAAACCAGCTTCTCTGTCAGGGAAAAGGATCAAAACGGTGAACGTTGAACAACAAATTAAAAATCATAGTCAACACCTCGGTTCTGCAAACATAGGGTGATGCAGGAGCATTAGCTCTCAAGACCAACTACTAAATTTCTAATCGGATCTTAAGCTCTAGAAATTTTCCCAAGGAGGGGTCAGTTGCAGAGACATTGTAAACTTTCATGTAAAGTATTTTATTTTCCTAACAAGTCTAGATAGGATAAAAGATCTAATTTGATAGGTGTCATTAAAGGATGAGTCATGTAACTAACGTGATGTAGGAGCATCGTGGCATGTCGGCAATGTGATTAGTTGGTCACATGATGTGGCATCTTTTTTGTTATTTGATGAGTCATAGTTTGTTAGAGTCAATAGGAATGATGGCGGATCATGACTCTCTGCGTGGAGATCAAGCCGTAGTTTGTTTTGTTGAGACAGGGACGTTTTCATCATGCTGTGTAGTTATTTTTTTTCGGTTGTAGGACCACTCAATGGGGGTAGTAATAGTTTAGGTTAAATAGGCAGATTAGAGAAGTGGAGGGGGTTCGGTTCTTCAGGGTTAGAATTCCAAATCCGCAGAAGGGAAGGTCAGAACTGCATCTGGTTTCCACTTGTAAATATTTTGAGAAGACTGAAGAAGGAGAAACGAGCTGTGTGTTTGTTCTATTGCTTAATAGAAGTATTAACTGTGTGTTTGTAGTGTTGTTATCCTATATGCAATTATTGTTTGAACTGTGTATCTTTGCAGAGCCGACTTCGGCGGTTTTCCGAACATTTGGGTATTTCTGTGAAATTGTTGATTCAGACATTAAATCATTGCTTGAATAGTTGAAATAGGTTGTAGATGCATGTATAGAAGTGTGAGGCTAATGAATCTTTAATATTAAAGGCTGGATTGATTGATCCTTTAATCAATTAGCGCAGAACGCAAATTTTCTACCATTAACAAGTTTTGCAGAGAATGAACAGTGGGGATTGAGTCCGCAAACAAAGATTTGATGGTCCAGGAGAGATCTGCAATGGAAGTTTCAAGGGTGATAACAGATCTACAAAGATCTATGAGATCTGCATCAAAGAGTAGATCGACGGTCGTGGAGAAGGACACAAAGATCTGACGGTTGGGAAAATTGCGGAAGAAAAGTTGCGGGGGAGCAACTTTGGAAAGTTTACATCCCACATCTTGCATCCCACAACCCGCTTGCGAAAATCCTGTTGCGGAAAGGTGGTTGCGGAACCAGAATTGCGGGGAGGTAATTTTAGAGCAGAATTTGGTCAAGGGCTAAATTTGGTAATCCTACTAAGTGTATGAGACACCAGATCCTGGAGGTGTTGTTTGGGTTGGTTGTGGTTGATCCGTCCTGCACCACAGGGTAAATGCACAATGCGCATGAGCAATCTGGAGAGCTCGAATGGATGGAATGAAGAACGATGGAATCTGGTTCAAATGAATGACGAACTATCGGAACTGACTGAGGAGGAGTCAGAAAAAATTCAAACGCGACCTCCTCTAACGGACTGGGCATGCATCATGTGCTTGCTTCCTGTAGAAGCAAAAGTGCAGCTTCCCCCAGGCTGTAGGCCTGCGCAGACTGCAGTCTGCCATGCCTTGCACTACCCCCAGGCATTAACTGCCTCAACCACCTTCTGGAAAGAATAAATGATTGAGGACAGAGGAAAAAAAGTTAGCTGAGGATTCATGGGTTTCCCCATTGACATTTGGTCACACCCTATTGGATCAAGGGTTTGACTAACTCCCCACCCTATCCCTTGTGAAATCATGCCCCCATCTCTTTCATGTTGCATCCCCATAGCTAGTTGTGGTATTTTGTTAAATTGTGCACTTTACATGATATATCCAAATGTAATGTGCTTGACTTAGCACTATCACCATAGGTATCGACCTTGATCACCTATTCACAAAAAATACATCAATGGAAGGGTTGTGGCCTTGAGCTCCTTGCCATGATTCATACAATATATACATTATGTACAATCAAAATATTATGGGGTCAAAACTGAGGTGTTACACGGGCCATAACTGGTAAATATTTAAACAACTTAATCTATGGTGGCTGGACCGTTAACTAGACAGATCCCACACCAAACGGTGGATGATCTAATTGGGATTGTTTATCTAGGAGAATCCCTACTGTCGGCGTCAACATAACCATAATCAATCAGAGTTAGTTTTTATTGTTTTCTAACTATAATATAATATTATAGTGTACTAATTTATTAGATTAAAATATTATAATATCATCATCTATTATATCTATTTTCTAATAACTGTTTTGTATATAATATTGTTGTATTTTATTGTAATATTTTTATTATTTAATATTTATTATAATATAGTATAAATTTATAAATCATATAAATTTATTTATTGTTATATTATTATTAATATTTGTAGATATGGTTATAAGTTCACTGATTATTATCAACAACTATATTAATAAGATTAATATGTTCAGAATACAACGATAGATATATATTTGACACATTTTTGGTGTATTCTGAACATATTAATCTTATTAATATGGTTGTTGCTAGTTACATGAGTATAAGTTATTGTTGAATTAACCTACATAGTGATGCGATATGTAATAGAGAAATGATAGTATTGAGGTGAAATGGATGTCGTACACATCATGAAAATAATGTGTACACGTATTTCTTATGATTTCAAGCACTGCCATGATATGTGGGTAAGTGTGGTTTTGATATGATGCACCACTTTCTAGAATGGTTGTTTGATGATGTGACTATAAGTAAATAATTGCAAAGTATGACTCAGTATAGGGTGTCAACACTAGTTATATCAAGAGGGGTGGAGATATTTTCCACTGTATATCCTTTGAAACTTAAAGTCATGGGAGGGTTGTGGAGAGACATGCTCCCGAAGTAGTGTGATAATGATTTCCAGTTTCCTATTGGGGAGGCTTGGTCAATATAGTCGACACTTCCACTTATGCGTTTTTGTTGTGGTTAGTTCAATATAGTTGGCTCTCTAACATATTCTAGTAGAGGAAATTATATGATGTGGAACATCAAAATAGGTTTGAGAGAAATCAAGGGTCAAAGTATTTTAGAATGTTGTTGAGAGATAAGTATTTAACAACTTGGTTACTTTTGTGTAAAGTTCTTTTTACTCATGTATGGTGATATGAGTATGTTATCTCATTTGTATTGAATTATTTTAAACTAGTATTTCTATTTGTCATATTGCATATATTGCATAGTTGGACGAGAATGAGAACCTAGGCATTATAAAACTATTTTCCAAATATGGTTGAAAGCCTTAACATATGGTTTTCAGAGCAAGTTTTTAACACTCTGGGTAATGTTAAGCTATTTCTTCAATTCCATTGTATTGGATTACATTCTTGCCATTGTCCTAGCCAAATTATTTTTGAGTATGATTGATCTATCGTTGTTGATTTCGATTTTATGAAAATGAGTATTGTACTCGTTGTTGTCCATGGCAATGCCTGTTGAATTATTGTAACTTCGAAGAATCTTCTAATGTATTTATTGATGTAACCTTTCGGAGATGTTATTATTCCTCCGTCATGATGATATTATTATATTAGGTCAGTAGAGAGTCATGAGGAAAACCCTCTGTTGTAATTTGGGTCATTAGCACCCTCCAGAATATAATAATATGATGTTTTGAGTCTCCCTAGAGGATTCGGCCCAATCAAGTTTAGTGGGGCCGACATAGTTGAGTGAAAAGTTAAGTGAGTAGAAGAATATAAATAGAGGAAGGCGCTCCTCATTTGAAACACAAAGACACACACTTTTGTAGCGCATGAGAGAGAGAGAGAGAGAGAGTCTTATCTGCAAGGAGGAGAAGGACCAATCTGAAGTCTTATCTTTTATCTTTTTGATCATCTATATTGAGGAAGCTTTTCTTGCTAGGTTTTTCTCTTTAGGATTTTCCCAGGGTAAATATGTGTTCATCTTGTGATACTGCTTCTTTCAGTGATCCTGTATGCTATTATTATTGTGAAATTGAATTGAATGCTGATAATCTAGCTTAGCATAGAGAATCTTAACGTGGTATCAGAGCTAACCTAAATAGGGCAACTTTCACAAGGTGAAAATCCCTCTCTCCCTCTCTGACAAGAAATTAGGGTTTTAGAGAAAATTTGATTTTTGAAGATCTGAGTGCATAGAATGTTGCACCCTCCTAGAGCGCATCCATTGAGCCCGAGATCGAAGTTTTGAGTGGGTAGATCTCTGGGAATGTCAAACCCTAGTATGAAACTTGACCAGAAAACTAGAAAAGTGCACTGCAGAATCTCACAACTCAGTTTTGAAAGGTGAAGACTTGAGATCTTCGGAAACCAAGCACACCAGTCAACTCGCCTCAATCAAGCGCATCTTCTGGTAAGATCAGTTTCTCATTTTCAAGAATTTCAATTTTTTGTAATCTCCTGACAAGATGGCCCCAAGCACCAAGCTTGAGGACAAATGAGAAGGCATAGAGAATTTTCGAGCATGGAAATATAGAATTGGCCTCATCCTCAAGGAAAATGATTTTGACAAATATATCGAGGAAGAAGTTGTAGAACCTGAAGAGGATGAAGCTAAGGAGAAGCACAAGAAGGATCTGATTAGGGCAGAAAGGATTATTGTTGACTCTATCAAGGATCACTTGGTCCCTCAAGTGTCATCCAAGAAGACTCCGAAAGAAATGTATGATGCCCTAGCAAGGATGTATGAAGGAAGAAACATCAACAGAAAGATGAATCTAAGAGCTCAATTGAAGAGCACCAATATGAGTCATGGAGAATCCATCCAAGACTATTTCACAAGGGTCTCTGAATTCAAGGAACAACTAGAAGCCATTGGAGACAACTTTGATGAATATGAGTTGGTTATGACTACTCTCAATTGTATCACTGGACCTTGGGATTCATTTATCCAAACTATGTGTGCCATAAAGGAAAGCATGAAGTTTGATATTGTATGGGAAGATTGCATTCAAGAGGAGGCTAGAGTGGCCAATAGAGAAGCTCTACTGAAGGAAGATGATCAATCCCTAGCCACACATACCAAGAAAAGAAGAAGTCAACCCAACTTCAAGAAGGGAAACCACAAGGAGTCTCAACCTCCCAGAAGGTTCCAAAGGACAAGAGAAATTTTCCCAAAGAGGGACTACTCCAACTTCCAATGTTTCAATTGTGATAAGGTAGGACACATTGCTAGAAATTGTCCTTTGAAGAAAGAATAATACAAGAAGAGGAACAACAACAAAAGACATCATGCACATCTAGTTGAAGATGAAGATGAAGAAGAATAAGAAGAAGGACCTTAGAGAAAGCAAGCAAGAGAAGAAGATGCAAAAGAGTATGTACTATTCTCTGCACTCTCTGGGTCTGTAACACGTGGAGAAGATACATGGCTTATTGGTAGTGGTGCTTCAAAGCACATGACGGGACAAAATAAAATTCTTTCAAAACTTGACAAAAAGAACTCTCCTCATAAAGTATCTCTAGGAGATGACTATCAATATCCAATCAAAAGAATTGGTGAAGCAAGCTACAAGCTTGATTTAGGAAACCCCCTGAAGATGA
This sequence comes from Pseudotsuga menziesii, assembly GCA_001517045.1. NCBI lineage: Eukaryota > Viridiplantae > Streptophyta > Pinopsida > Pinales > Pinaceae > Pseudotsuga > Pseudotsuga menziesii. The sequence goes on from LPNX010106513.1 coordinate 10,274, forward strand.
AGGAAGTTTTATTTGTACCAGGTCTAAAGAAGAACTTACTTTCTATATCAGCATTAGATAAGAAAGGATATAGAGTTGCATTCAGAGATGGATAAGTACTCATGTAGGCCAAAGGAAAGTCAATTGAAGATGTAGTTGTCATCAGTGAGGAAGAAGAAGGCATGTATAAACTCAAGGGACATTTAGAAACAACCCTTGTTCATGAGACCACTAATCCTAGTGAATTGTGGCATAGGAGGCTTGCCCACATAAATTCCAAAGCACTCCCTCGTGTGAACAAAGTAGTGACGGGACTACCAGACTTGAAGATCAACCATGAAGGCATTTGCAAAGGATGTGCAAAAGGAACGAATATCAAGAATCCATTTCCAAAGAGTGAAACAAAAACTAAAGGTATGTTGGAATTAATTCATTCAGATGTATGTGGTCCAATGTCCTCCACATCCTTGAGTGGCTTTGAATACTATATTACATTTATTGATGACTATTCAAGAAAGACATGGATATACTTCTTGAAAGCAAAGAACGAAGTGTTTGAAAATTTCAAGGAATTCAAAGCCTTGATAGAAAACCTTTTAGACAAAAGAATCAATACACTTCGATCAGACAATGGCAGAGAATATACTTCAAAAGAATTTGAAGCCTTTTGTAAATATGTCGGAATAAAGAGGGAACTAACTACTCCCTACAATACTCAACTAAATGGTGTTGCAGAAAGAAAGAACAGAACCATCATGGAGGCAGTGAAGACAATGATATATGATCAAGATCTTCCAATGCATCTAGGGTCAGAAGCAGCAAGAACTGTTATCTATGTACAAAATAGAATATCTCACAGTGCCCTTGGATTCAAGACTCCAGAAGAGATGTTCATGGGAAAGAAGCCTGAAGTAAGTCACCTCAAGATATTCAGTTGTCCAGTATATGTTCACATACCGAAAGAGAAAAGAACCAAGTTAGACCCTTCCAGAAAGAAGGGAATATTTGTTGGATACTGTGAAGTATCCAAAGCATTCAGAATTTACATTCCTAGATTCCTTCACATGGAAATCAGTAGAGATGTAACATTCAATGAAGAAGCATCTCTTAAGAGATCTAGAAAATGTCAACGTGACGAATTATATGAGGAAGATGCACCTCCCAGAAATGCAGAGGCTACATTCCTCCTTGAAGATGAAACACCTGAAGATCATGATATGACAGAACCACAAGAACCTCCCACGATGGAGATATCACAAAAGATAAAGCCTGCTTAGGAAAGAGAAATTATACAAGAATCAGAAAGATATGGAGCTCCAGAAGGCTCCACAAGGATAAGCAAGAAGACCAAGCCATTTTCCAACTATGTAGCTTTAATGTGTGATCTTGTAGATCAAGAACCTACAAACTATGAAGAAGTTGTATAGAAGAAATAATGGGTAGAAGCAATGATGGAAGAATACCAGTCAACAATGAAGAATGATGTGTGGGATATAGTTCCCAAACCATAAGGCAAGAGTGTGGTATCTTCCAAGTGGATTTACAAGATAAAACATGCAACTGATGGAAGTATAGAGAGATACAAGGCAAGATTTGTGGCTAGAGGTTTCTCTGAGAAAGAGGGAATTGATTATGAAGAAACATTTGCACTAGTAGGAAGGTATACTTCAATTAGAGCCATCATGGCACTTGCATCCATGATGAAGTGGAACTTACACTAGATGGATGTAAAGACAGACGAACTCATGTATGCAAGTTGAAGAAGGCCCTGTATGGCCTAAAGCAAGCTTCTAGAGCTTGGTATGGAAGGATAGATAGTTTCTTGATGAGCTTGAACTTTACCAAGAGTAAAGTCGACAATAACCTTTACTTCAAGGTTATAGAAGATGAACCTGTCATACTATTAATATATGTGGATGACCTATTTCTGAAAGGGAATGAGAAACAGATTGTAGAATGTAAGAAGAAGATTGCTGAGGAATTTGAGATGAAAGACCTTGGATTAATGCACTATTTTATAGGTCTGGAAGTGTGGCAAAGTTCAGAAGGAATCTTTCTCAATCAGGGAAAGTATGCAGTAGAAATTTTGAAAAGATTTGATATGTTGGAATGTAATGCCATGGCCACACCCATGGATACCAACCTAAAGTTGTTGGCTGATGAATCATCAGAGTTAGTGGATGTGACTCGATACAGACAGATTATTGGGTCGTTGATGTATCAAGCAAATACCATACCAGACATTTGTTTTGCTGTGAACACCTTGAGTCAGTATCTAGTTCATGCTAGACGCGTTCACCTGGTAGCTGCAAAACATGTGATGAGATATCTGAAAGAAACTATAGACTTTGGTCTATACTATGATGGAAACCATGACTACAGATTGTATGGCTATGCAGATGCATATTGGGTTGGAAGTCTCTCAAAGAGGAAAATCACATCATGTGGATGTTATTGTTTGGGGTTTGCTATGATTTCATGGTTTAGCAGGAAACAGTCCAGTGTTGCTCTTAGCACGGCTGAAGTAGAATACATAGCAGCTTACTCTGCTAGTTGTGAAGACATATGGCTTCAAAAGCTAATGTCAGTTATATTTAACCTAGAGTTGGATACCACAGTGATTATATGAGATAGCCAGAGTTGTATAAAGATGACAGAGAACCCATTGTTCCATGATAAATCGAAGCACATAGAAATCCGGTATTTCTACATTTGAGATATGATACAGAAGGGAGCCATAAAGCTCCAGTATGTGAGTACCGATGAACAAGTTGTTGATGTGTTGACAAAGCCTCTGTCCCGAATAAAGTTTGAATACTTTCGAGACAAGCTTGGTGTTGTTCAAAAAGACCTTCCCTGAAAGGGGGAGAAGTGATGTTGCAGTAGGGATTTTATCATCCCTGGACACTTTTCCTAAAGTGATACATAGACTTATGTCTCTAAGAAAGAAGCAGGATTGCATCATCCTTGGACGAAAGTCCTAAAGTGATAGGGAGTGATTATCCCATAATAGTGTCCGAAGACTTCGGTCTTCGAGAATGTGGTAGGATTGCATCATCCTTTGACCTAAGTCCTAAAGTGATAGGGAGTGATTATCCCCTAATAGTATCTACAGACTTCGGTCCTTGAGAATGTGGTAGGATTACATTATCCTTGGACCTAAGTCCTAAAGTGATAGGGAGTGATTATCCCGTAATAGTATCTGGAGACTTCGATCCTCAATAATGTGGTAGGATTGCATCATCCTTGGACCTAAGTCCTAAAGTGATAGGGAGTGATTATCCCGTAATAGTATCTGGAAACTTCAGTCCTTGAGAATGTGGTAGGATTGTATCATCCCTGGACTTAAGTCATAAAGTGATCTGTAGACTTTCGTCTTCGTATTGTGAATTGCAGGTTGTTGCTGATGATGATGATGTTGTTGATCGAAAGATCAAAGTATTGATGATGATGTTGCTAATCAAAAGATCAAAGTATTGATGACGATGTTGCTGATCAAAAGATCAAATTATTGTTGATGATGTTTCTCAACATATTTTTTATGATGTTTCTCAACGTATTGTTGATGATGTTGCTCAAAGTATTGTTGATAATGATGATGATGATCGACAAGTCAAAGTATCATTGATGATGATGTTGCTGATTGAAAAAGACTAAAATGGTGATGATAATGTTGTCGACCGAACAATCAAAGTGTTGCTACTGCTGAAATTGAAGATGGAGACTATATGTCAAAGATGATGAAAAAGCTTCCAATGATTTATATATGTATCACCCTAATGATGTTGAAGATGCTCTATCTCCTTCTCCTACTGTTGTTGTTGTTGATGTAGAATCCCCTTCTCGTTAAGGGGGAGTGTTGAATTATTGTAACTTCGAAGAATAATCTAAATGTATTTTATTAATGTAACCTTTCAGAGATGTTATTATTCCTTCTCCGGGATGATATTATTGTATTAGGTCAGTAGAGAGTCATGAGGAAAACCCTCCATTGTAAGTCGGGTCATTAGCATCCTCCGGAATATAATAATATGATGTTTTGAGTCTCCCTAGAGAAGTCGTCTCAGTCATGTTTAGTGGGGCCGACTTAGTTGAGTGAAAAGGTAAGTGAGCGGAAGAATACAAATAGAGGCAGGCGCTCCTCATTTGAAACACACAGACACACACTTTTGTAGCGCATGAGATAGAGAGAGAGTCTTATTTGCAAGGAGGAGAAGGACCAGTCTGAAGTCTTATCTTTTATCTTTTTTATCATCTATATTGAGGAATCTTTTCTTGCTAGGTTTTTCCCTTTAGGATTTTCCCAGGATAAATCTGTGTTGATCTTCTGATACTATTTCTTTTAGTGGTCCTGTATGATATTATTATTGTGAAATTGAATTGAATGTTGATAATCTAGCTTAGCTTAGAGAATCTTAACAATGTATTAGTCAATTCCCGTATCTGCCTGCCAACTTCTTCAGAACCTAATACCATACATAAGTTCCTATTGTCTTTCCTACTTGTAGTCGAACATTCTTATTGATGGGCTTTGCAATGCTGCAACATTAAATGATTTGCATAGGCTTCTGAATGAGGCTTGGGTGTTGGGATACGTCCCAACCATTATTACATATAGGATAGCGATGAACTGCTCCTTTCGATGTCTTTATAGATGAAAAAAAAGGAGGCCCAAATGCTATCTATTTTGAGTACTTTCTTGTGCATGGGATTTACTTCAGCAAGGTTGTCGTTGTCAATTGAGTCACTCATGCAGATTCTTTTGCCTATGCTTAATTTTCGTAAATCTACGCCAAGAACAAAACTCTGGCAGAAGGAAAAATAGTCCACACCCACATCATTCTACAAAAAACATATGACTAACTCTCTTTTGATGGTGTTAAATGATATGACAATCCCGTACCACGTCTTAAATGATATGTGTGTGTTTTACAACGAAAATCATAGTCTACAAGGGACATCTATATAGGATACAAAGAATAACATTTCTGAAATCATTTTACAAAAAACATATGATTAACTCTATTTTGATGGTGTTAAATGATATGACAATTCCGTACCATCTCTTAAATGATATGTGTGTTTTAGAGAGAAAATCATACGCTACAAGGGACATGGATATAGGATACAGAGAATAAAATTGGGCAATTAATTGATCCACTTCTTCAACACACCTTTAGAAATCTTGAATAGCAAGAGGGCCTACCATTTTGTTTCATTCCAATCCTTCAAAGGTGGGCTTAATCTTCTTTATTGAAGTATATTAGTTATTTCGTTTTTTTCTCGAAATTTATCATATTTTAAGTGTTTTCCTATTTGTCGAGTCTTTCGAGTCATATGCTAGCCGAGTCTTTGTCGAGTATGAGTCATACGACATTGAAATTTTTTTTCATCGCCCAATACTTGGATTATATATTTTAGGAGTATGTGGTCTTCATATTACACTTCATTTTTTGGGGGGTCATAGTTTTCATATTTTATTTTTCCAATGTGTTTGGGGTGTTTTCCAACCAGTTTCACATTCTAGGTTGTATGTGCTTCTCATTAACTGGTTCCTTTGTCTAAGTGTGATGGTGGCAGTAGATTTGGTTTTATATGACTTTTTTAATATTTCATATTGTGTTTATTAAGGATGGTGACACCATCCTGTTGTTACAGATGGTGCCACTTATCACAACCCTACTTCGATTACATCTCCTATGACAACCAGATGCTTAAATCTAAGTTCATTCTAAATCTCCTACTCTAATTGCTCACATAAAGGAATGACTTTTGAAATAATTGCTAATGGATCCATGAACATTGTTGTTGGAACCATGAGCAATGGTCACCAAGTGGTGGAACGATGCGCAATTATGGAACCATGAGCATTATTGGTGGAACCACGAGCAATATTGGTGGAACCATGTGCATTGTTGGTGGAACCATGAGCATTATTAGTGGAACCATGAGCATTGTTGGTGGAACCATGAGCAATGCTGGTGGAACCATTATCTTTAGCTATGGAACCACCATGAGCAATGTTGGTGGAACCATGATCTCTAGTTATGAAACCACCATGAGCATTGTTGATGGAACCATGAGCATTGTTGATGGAACCATGAGCATTGTTGGTAGAACCGTGAGCGTTGGTGGTGGAACCATGAGCGTTGGTCACCAAGTGGTGGAACCATGCACATTTATGGAACCATGAGCATTTTTGGTAGAAAAATGAGCACTATTGGTGGATCCAAGAGATTTGTTTACAGAACCATGAGCATTGTTGGTGGAACCATGGGCTTCAATTATGGAACCATGAGCATCATGGAACAATGATTTCTATTTATGGAACCATGAGCATTAGTGGTGGAGTTCCATGAATAATGCTTGCAAGGTGGTGGAACCATGCAAGGGACCTTGAACAAAATTCATGGTAAATGAGATTTTTAGAGGTGGAACCATGAAGAATGTAAATGGAACCATGGACAATTTTGATGAAACCATGAACCATGAACATTGTTGGTGGAACCGTGAGCTCTATTTATGGAACCATGAGTAATGGTTGCAAGGTGGTGGAACCATGCACATTTATGGATTCCACCACATTTACGAATTCCATGCACATTTACAAGTTCAAGGTTCCATATCCATTTCTCATGATTCCGCCACCTTGTGACCACATATGCATTACTCACCAAATGGTTCTTAGTTCATAAATAATTCTTATGATATTCACGATTCCACAAACATTGTTCAAGGTTATTGAATGACTCTTTAATTGCACACGGTTTTGTATAAACATGGTTCCTTGTAATGTTCAACCACCTCGTGACCATTACTCATGGTTCTGAAAATAGAGGTCATGGTTCCATCAACAATGCTCATGGTGCCATTAACTTTGTTTCAAGATTCAACCACCAAATGTCCAAGATTTTGCCACCAATATTTTTACGGTTTCATCAACACTAACAATGTTCAAGGTTCCTTAATTGCACGTGGTTTTGTATGTACATGGTTCCACCCACATTGTTCACAATTCCATCAAAATTGTCCGTGATTTTCCACAAACATTAATCGTGCTTCCACCCCTAAAATTTTCATTTTCCATGAATTTTGTTCAAGGTTACATGTATCGTTCTACTACATCGGGACCATTACTAATGTTTCCACCAACAACACTCATTGTTCCATAAATAGAGCTCATGTTTCTACCAACAATGCTCATGGTGCCATTAGTTTTTTTTAGGATTCAACCACCAATAATGCTCATAGTTCCATAACTAGGGCTCATGGTTCCATATATAAAGCTCATAGTTCCATCAACAATGCTCATGATTCCATTGAATTTTTTTGAGATTGAAGCACCTAATGTCCAAGATTCTGCCACAAAATATGTTTATGGTTTCATCAACACTAAATTTGTTCAAGGTTCCATATGCATTGTTTAAGGTTCTTTAATTGCACGTGGCATTGTATCTACATGGTTCCACCCACATTGTTCACAATTCCATAGAAATTGTCCATGGTTTTCCAAAAACATTCATAGTGATTCCACCCCTAAAATGCTCACTTTGCATGAGTTTGTTTAAGGTTCCTTGCATGGTTCCACCACCGCGGGACCATTATTCATGGTTCCACCAATAATGCTCATGATTCCATAACTAGAACTCATGGTTCCACCAATATTGCTCATAGTTCCATATATAAAGCTCAAGGTTCCATCAACAATGCTCATGGTTCCATTAACCTTTTTCGAGATTCAAACACCTAGTATCCAAGATTCTACCACCAAATATTTTTATGGTTTTATCAGCAGTAACTTTGTTCAAGGTTACATATGCAGTATTTAAGGTTACTTAATTGCACCCATCAAAATTGTTTGTCGTTTTGCATAGACATTCATAGTGTTTCCACCCCTAAAATGTTCATTTTCTATGAATTTGTTCAAGGTTCCTTGTATGGTTCGACCACCTTGAGACCATTACTCATGGTTTCGCCAACAATGCTCATGATTCCACAAATAGTGCTCATGGTTCCACCAACAATGCTCATGGTTCCATTAACTGTTTTCGAGATTCAACCACCTAGCGTCCAAGATTCTACCACCAAATATGTTTATGGTTTCATCAATACTAAATTTGTTCAAGGTTCCTTATGCATTGATTAAGGTTCCTTACTTGCACATGTTTTTGTATGTACATGGTTTCACTTGCATTGTTCAAAGTTGTCCATGGTTTTCTAGAAACATACATAGTGGTTCCACCCCTAAAATGCTCATTTTTCATGAATTTGTTCATGGTTCCTTGTATGGTTTCACCACCTTTGGACTGTTACTGATGGTTCCACCAATAATACTCACGATTCCATTACTAGATCTCAAGGTTCTGCTACCAATGCTTGTGGTTCCACCAACAATGCTCACAGTTCCATAAATAGAGCTTATGGTTCCACCAACAATGCTCATGGTTCCATTAACTGTTTTCAAGATTCAACTGTCTAGTGTCCATGCTTCTACCACCAAATATTTTCATGGTTTTATAACACTAACTTTGTTCATGGTTCTATATATGCATTGTTTAAGATTCATTAATTGTGTGTGGTTTTGTATGTACATAAATTGAACTCAAAATTAAAATTTGGATCATTCAAGCATCACTTGATTTCAAAATTGTAGAAGAAAGGGGAACTGTTGTATTCAATGGTGATGTATTTTCTGAAGTATTTAATATTGTTCCATTTGTTGATTCCTATTCTTGATTTATAGAGTGTAGGTTTCATTGTCTCGCCCATTGTCATTCTCTTTCCTTTTCATTTTCTTATTCTCTTTCTTCAAGTGTAGCAGCCTTTCTCTTTGAATTCCAAATTCTACCATAGTAATATATTGTTTTCTATCTATCAATATGTATTAAAAAAGGAGATAATATGTGTTATAATACACATGCATTAAAACTCATATAAGTTATAATGCATATGCATTATAAGTTTAGAACATATATAAAATTATAACCCACCTATGTTATAACACATATGCTTATAAAAAGCATAATATGTGTGTTGTTTAGAATTAGCTTTTACCTAACAAACCTAAAGACTCAACTTGGCTTTTATAAGGTGTCTAATTTTAATCACACTTTTATCTACCAACATAGATCCATCTAAAAGGGGATCTACCAAGGGCCGAGAGGGATCAAATCTTTGGAGGTGAAAGCTCCTTTTTTTTAGAGTGGAGATGTTAAGGAAGTGTGCAATGCAATGTTATGGTTTTAATTCATCTAATTTGTGTAATTTTATATATATGCATTTTTAATAATTTAAATTTAATTTAAGTGGACATGTTAATTTTAATAATATTTTTTTTTATAAAGGACAGGTGTCAACTCTAGGATGAGCACGGAAGGAGTTACACATCTCTTCCCTAATGAACATAATAAATTTTTATGAAACAAAATAATTTTGTATATTCAATTCTATAGATTTTAACTATATTTATTTTCCTCAAAGATATAGATTTCATTTTTCATTTTAAATTTTCTAATAATATCTTTATTAAAAATAAACACTATTTTTTTTATAAATTTTTATAAATTTAAACATAAAAAAAAATATAAATATGTTAAACTAGTAAAAAGTAAGCTCTACTCCAAAAAAAAGTATTTATACATTATTAAATTTTTTTATAATACATATAATAACATCACTCATTATGAAAAAAAACGTAACTATTGGAAAGGAAAAAGTCTTCACTCATATCAACTTTATAAATGACTTCATCTTACAAAAAATATTATAATAATAATATTTAAATGAGATCCAATTCATATATAAATATACATAATACATTTCTTTTAAATAGTTTAAAAATTGATTATATATTTTTGTATTGTTTTAAAAAATTTAAATAAAAATTATGATTATGTAAACTTTCATTTAAATATAATTATAAAATCTAAATTCATATATATAATAATTTTATATGTTTTAAAAAATAATAATTTTTTTATAATTTAAAAAAAAATCACTTAAAAATTTATCATCACAATCACATCAACTTTAATATAATTAATATCAAATTTATAAATTTTTTATCAATCGATCTATTTCAAAACAACGTAGATATATAGATTCATGTATAAATATGTTTATCACTTTTACAAAATTAAGAAATTGATAATGAATTGTATATTTATTTATTTTGAAATATCAAGCATTCAGTGGTTGAGCTTATATTAATTTTGGTTTTGATTTTTATTTATAGTATTTTCTCTTATTTATTCTAGGTTTTTAGTTCGTATTTACCAGGATTAGTTGATAATAAATATGTATTTTTATAATAAAATTAAATAAAAAAATTTCTTTTACTTTTTATTATTATTTTTTTATTTCATTTTATTTATATTCCCTATCAATGATACAACGGATTTAAGGTTTTAACTCATATTTATATGGATAAATTGAAAATAGCTATTCCATTTATATAAAAAAATGAATAAGATAACAAATTTAATTATAAATCTTATAAAATATGGATTCTATTTATTTGAGAAATAGTACTTCCATGTTATTGTTTTGTCTTCCTTTAATTTTAGCATTTAGTACCTCCAAACTACCTACAAAACTGACAATGGTTTTATTCGAAGATCTTTCTCTTGGAACTACAGTGCTTGTATTCTTTTTCATCTTTCGCAAAAAGAGTTCAAACAAACGTGTCTTATGTAACATACCTAGAACTGAAAAATAAATATTTATTATTTATTTCAGTAAAAAAATTATGTTAATTTTTTTTGTAAAATTTATGACCAAGTGGGTCAGGGATGACTGTAATTGAAGAATTATTTCTTTTAATAATTAATAGAAGGAGACACCTATCCAGGGGAGACTGTTAAATGAGTGTTCACTGACCCACTAGAGGAAGGAGCAACTGTAGAAGGCTGGTTGACAAGTGGCGGCACTAGCATTCACTTTCTAGTTGTTGTGGGCGCATAATCCCTTAAAAAGTGGTCATGTTCCCTGAGAGGGGGGAACTGAGCTGGTGGCTCATTTAATTTCAAAACAGACCCAAAGACCTAGGAAATCTTACATAAACCATCAAATTGAGCAGGAGGCTCACTACTCATTCTAATTTCTGAGAGAATGAACCTTGTGATTGCTACAAACTAAAAATTCAGGCACACAAGGAATTTGATGAGGGGATAGTTAAAGTGATTTGTTGAGTTAAGTTTGATACTAAGTGCTAAGTTGCAGAAGTTTGTTGTGTGGCAGAGATCTTCATCCTAGTGGTTTAGTGAACAAGCTCGGGGGTCCTAAGCAAGTGATTTGGCTGCTTTAGGAGAAGGTTGGGTGGAAAAGTCTCCCTTGGGTGTTAGCCCCTTTTCTGCAACACATCCAAGTTCCAACTCTATATATGTATTATGTTATTGTATTACTTTTGTTTAAGTAAGTTGTAATTATTTTCAAATGAGGTTGTAATTAAGTTGATATTTATTCAATGATTATCTGATTAAGTATTTGCATAAAAACTAAATGATAGAGAAATGAAGTAAATTATCTCCTTTATTTTTCCTCTCGTTGAAGTGACGTACTCTAGTACAGGATGATATGAAATTATGTTTTGAATAGTAGTACCAGAATGACCGAGTCATTGTGTATCTTCGCGACTACAGAGTATAAAAGTAATATATATAGAGAGAGAGAGAGTTTACAATAAATCTTTCCAGGATAAGTGTCATCTCTCATAAAAACAAACTCTAGAGTTAAACTACAATATACATAACTAATTTGGTTCATATAAGGGCATCCTAAGCCCAGTTTTCTTAACAATTAAATTATTTTAGTAACACCAAGTCAAGATTATCGACAGACCATAGCACTAGTTACATGCTTTAGGTCAGACTCGTGTTGTTTCTGTTGTTTTTCTCTTGCTGAAGGAAGCTACAGGAAGCCTTAGGGCTTATTTCATTATTTTTCAAAATAGTATGGTTTAAATTCTTTTCAATAGTGATGAGAGTTTACCTACATTCTCATGGGCCATTAAAATTAAATAAATAAAGTTAAATAGTCAAATTAAAAGCTTCCCAAAACGATGAAACCCTAGAATATTTTATAACTGAGTTAATTTCATCTACACAACCATATTATTAACCATTGGCCATCATGACTCTCTTAGGTATTTTATAAACAGAAATACTATCGATAAGAGTCTCACAACTAAATTCTTTTCTTTAAAGTTTTTTCAGAAATCTGCTAACTCTCAATTAAAGGATAAGCTATTGTGTAACAAATTATTAAGACCTATTTTACAACTTCACATCTGAATCCCTTTGAGAAATAGGTTAACCATAAACAAATAAAAACAGTAAATTAACCTTTTATACTCTTTTTTTACAAATATATTACAGTTGCGCCGTTAGAATAGCATTATACCTTGTAGATTGATGACCCATCCCTTTTGCAACTCGAGAATATAATAAAACCAACAACAACGACAAACTATCAAGTTCAACCATTATCCCTTAAGTCAGTTTGGTTATGTCACAAAGTTAGTCATGACGACAGTTCACAAAGTAAAGAGAGCTGATAAGATCTTATGTATATGACTCTTACAACTAATTCAAGGGAACATAAATTATAATATCTAGGTTAATTGCAATAATTAATTTATTTTTTTTTAATTTGAGGGATGTTGCATCTTAGTATTTTTGTGCAAAACAAAAATACATTGATGTTGGTAAAAAACAAACATCCCAAAAACAAAAGGATTGATTTAAAAATGGAAAATTCAAAAGATTCTCAAAATTTCGAATGAGAAGCACATATAACATTGTGGAAGACGATTTACAATTTTAGATTGTCGTGCTCTCACATTTATTAGGTGTATTATTTTGGAATATCTTGTGTAAGTCCAGTTAATTAGTATTTTTGTTCCCATACTTTGCTTTTCTTTTATGTCAAATTTTGACTAGCCAACCTAAACATACAGACAATCGTATACTTCATGCGAGCTTTATTTACCAAACAGACTCCTCTTTAACTCCTCTTTAAGGCGAGCATGTCAGGTGTTCATATGAGCATGTGCCATACATTAGCATCATAGCATCAGGCCTTAGCATCATCCGGCACCCTCCTCCATGGCTCTATGGCCTCATTTGACATGATATGGCATACACCCTCCTCCATGGCTCTATGGCCTCATTCGACATGATATGGCATCCATGATGATCGCTCACTAGTCGATCACTAGTCGGCTACTGGCCCAGGGTTAGGTGACGGCTGAGTAAAACCATCATTCATCTCCATCGCGTGTATTCTTGCGTAGGCAACATTTAAATCACTCAAAACCTCTTCACATGGCACCAGATTGCCCTAGATCATTCTTAGAAGATCACTCGCAGATGGATTTGAGCGATTTAAATTTAAAAGTTAAAAGGAAGAAAGGCGCCACTAGTCAGCTTGATTCAAACAATCTATAAACATGGGATAACAAACTATAAACATGAGATTCCAGCTTGACTTTCCTTGTTGCGGGATTCGTTACTCATTATCGATGGAATTCGTTGCTTGAAGGCATAACTCTCAGAGTTCCCATATTAGGATTTCCAGGTTGGGAAGATCAATTTACCAGCTGTAAGTTTATGGTCAATGAATGGAAGCTTGGATTTAGATTGAGCAGATGAAGTGAAGCGGTAGAATACAAGATCATGGAGAGAAAAGATATATCAAGCGGTATCAGAAAAATAGTGCAAGCAGTGACGAGTTCATATAAATTTTTACAATCTCCTGCAAAAATGCCATTGCAATCGGTGCGTCTAACTTCAGTTGCCCTTGTTTTTCTACTCACTTGCTATTTATTTGGATGCCACTATAAGCACAAAAATCCAACATAATACCTTCTTTGTAAGTTTGCTTATTCTCTGTTTTTTAGTTTAATATTTGTGTACCCATAATCTTGGAATAATAAATCATATCTCTAATATTTGATGATTTCAATGCATGCACATATTGATTGAACTGATAACAATTACCGAGCTATGCATGAAGTATACGCCTAGCCTTATTCACCCAATAGACTCGTCTTTAAGGTGAGCCTGCCAAGTGTTAGGACCATCCATCCTCCATAACGGAGAAGTATATGCGCTAACCAAATCGCCCCCTACCCGCTAGAATCCGGTAGAGGGGGAGTTTCTGAAATGCAATTTTTGTGACATATTAACTTGCACACTGTAGTTGTTAAGCAAAGCATTCTTTTTATCTTCTTTTGTTTATATACACCTTGAATAGAAACATTGAAAATAGGAGAAATATCAACTTCCACTCGATACCTAGAATGGAAAAGATTTTCATTAGTCTTTTATTTTATGGTTCTTCCCCGCCATTAGTTTCTCCCCATACAGTTCCATATTATAATTATTTTATAAGTTATTCCCTTAATGGTAAGACATACAACTTTGCAATCTAAAAAACAGGAGAAAAAAACTCACTTCCCATATGTTGCATTATTGTTGATCATTGGTTTTCCTGACAACCAGGATTTCTATTTTTTGTTTGATGGGATTGATTCTTTTAAAATTTAACTGTGCTACTCAAATGTATCAAATAGGAGTTTAGAGTACTGATTTATTTGCCTTTTTCTTATTGGTACTTTTTTCAATTGTCAATTTGTGATATTGGTTTATTTGTTTGTTCCTATAGATGGGACTCTCTTTTTGACTAATTGTTTTGGGAGCTGTCAAACATTTGACTAATTGTTAGTACAGAAAGACTTAGGTGAAAAGAGGGCACCTTGGATGACAGCTCTTCAAGAATATGATTTAGAAATTAAACCATCAACAATAGTCAAAGGCCAAGGGCTATGTAAATTAGCTGCTGAAGTTGCTCACTTACCTAATGATAAAGCTGAAACTGTTATTGATGAGGCTTTACTTACTAGGGAAATTTATTTTTATCCACCACCTCAAGATTCCTGGTACACAGACTTACGGATACTTTTGGAAACAGGGGTTGCCCCTGATTACTTAGAACCAAAGAAGAAAAGAGCACTTAGATTGAAGGCTGCTCCTTATTTATTATTTGATAATATTCTCTTTCGGAGAAATTCAGACGGAGTATACCTTCGATGTCTAGATAAAGATGAAACAAAAGTAATTCTGGACCAGCAGGAGGCCATTTTGGTGGAGAAACCACTGCACACAAAATTCTCAGGGCTGGTTATTATTGGCCCACTTTGTTTCTAGATGCCTATACTTTTGTCAGAAAATGCCAAGAATGTCAACTTGCTGCAGGAAGGGTTAAAAAACCTGTTTTTCCTTTACAACCTCTTTCAGTTGAAAGACCCTTTTAGCAATGGGGTATTGATATAGTAGGTCCAATCAATCCTCCCTCATCTATGCAACACAAATACATAATAACTGCAACCGATTATTTTACTCGTTGGGCAGAAGTTGCACCATTAAAAGTTGTAAATACTAATCAGGTTATATTATTTTTGGAATTCTCTATCATAACAAGATTTGGTATCCCAGATTCTCTTGTCTTTGATAATGCTTCATATTTTTCTTCAATCGAGTTAACTCAGTTTGCTTTAGAAAAGGGAATAATAATCAGGTATTTAGTTAACTATCATCCTCATGGGAATGGTCTAGCTGAATCAACAAACAAAAATCTATTGAAAAGTCTTAAAAGAACTATTTCAGTTCATCATCGTAATTGGCATACAGAATTGGTCAATGCCCTTTGGGCAGACAGAGTAACTCCTAAGGCTGCAATAGGTAACTCACCATTCTTCTTAGTATATGGAACTGAAGCTATTTTACCACCAAATATGTTCTTTCCTTCATTACAGTTAGCTCAGTCTGTCCAAGATGAAGAGTGTCCAGCAATGGAAAAGAGAATTAATACACTGCTGAAACTAGAGGAAGAAAGAGAAAAAGTCAAAACAACACTTTACAAAACATCAACAGACTGTGAAATCATGGTTTGACCAATCTTTCAGTTCTGATCGTGAATTTCAGGTAGGAGACTTAGTTTTAAAATGGGATAAAGTTCACGAAGAGAAGGGAGATCATACTAAGTTTCAGAAACTATGGTTAGGTCCCTTTGTTATTTCTGAGAAAATAGGCCCAAGTACCTTTCGGTTGCAAACACTTGAAGGACAGTCTGAAACATTCCCAGTGAATGGGCTGATCCTGAAAAAATATTTCTGTTAATAATTTTCTGACTTAAAATGTATATAATTTGTTTGTTGTTTGTAAATAAATTTATGTTTGTATGTACATAAACTATGATTGATGTCTGTAAATAACTTTATGTTTTTGTATATAAACTGAATTATAGTAAATAGAATTAAGAGTGATGAATAATTCATAAATTTTGCATAAATTTTCAGCATCATTATGTTATCTCTGTTAAGTAAAATTTCACACTGTCAAATTTTGTATATAATCAGTCAGTAATTTTTAACAGCTGTAAAAATAGATGTATATAAATAAAATCAGTTTGCTCAGAAGCCTGAAACATTATGATACTAGACTAAGATCTTTTAAATTTGTTCAGGATGATCAAATTCTCTTAAAATCTACAAAAGACCTTTAGTGTTTTTATTTTGTAAGTGTTTCACAGATTATTCATCATCTTGTCATTTTTCTTATAGAAGTAGGGATAGCTTATTTAATATCTTCTTCGAAGCTTGTACTTCTAAAAAACTCTTACAAACCTCTGCCATCAGTCTTAGAAAAGTATTTACCATCTAAAAACTATTTCGGATTTGTTCCAGTCAATAAAATATTAAAGTGAGAGACGGAAGGTCTCAGTAATGAGCCAGTCCGATCAGAATCACAAATATCACTAATATGACATTATTAGGAAACTAGTAATGGCTTTTGGTTTTAAAACCAAAAGATAAGGGGTCTCATCACGAGCCAGCTGATTCATTTTCTGGTGATATTAATGACTGACATTACCATTTGGTCACCATGCTGGGTAATGATCTCCCATTTTATGAAAATTGAAAGATGAAATTGAAATAAAAACATAACTTTTGACTGAAGGATAGGAGGTCTCATCACGAGCCATCCTAATCATGATCATCAGTGCTGTATGGAATAACTTCATTTCTAATCACCAGGGTGATGGATTTTGATTTAAAAATTAAAAGACAAGAGGTCTCATCACGAGCCGGCTTGCTTATTTCAGACAGCTCTCGTGAATGATACTATCACATTGGGATACCATACCCAGATAGTAGTCTTCAGGCAGAATTATTGTTTTAAAAAGAAAAGAAAAGCAAACAAAAAGAAAATTATTATGTTACGGAACAGATTCTGGAAAGTTTTCAGAGAAGTAGATTTCTATACTCTATGTTGATGGTATATGGTTATCCTTACTATGAAGTACTTTGTTTCGACCAAGATATTATAAGTTTCTTCCTAATTAAATTTCGTTTTCAAAAGATGGAATATTTCTGAGTTATACTTATGAGTATGAATGAATAATGGTTTATGCAGATAAAGAATTTTTTATTGTTTTTAACAGGTTTTAAGATTTCATTTTATCATTATGTATAAGCAGAGATAACTGGTTCACCCAGGTTGTCGCCATTTGTTGGCAGGCAACAACAACCCCTTCATATTCCATTATGATGAAGGGAGATCAGCTCTATTTTATATTTTACTCAAAATTATAATAGAGTGCCTTCAGAATCTTTGATTCTGAAGGTACTCTCAATTCGAGAAAAGTAAAATGATATATTTTAAGTTGGTGAAATCATGCTAGTGAACTTGGCAATTAACAACTGTCAGTTAGTTTCATAAATTTTCATGTAATTAATTCAATCATTAAGATAAATTTATGTGACTATATATGATTTGAGAAATTCGAAAGGATAGTATGCCAAGGGAAAATCAATAAAACACATCTTGTGTTGGTTTAAAAGATGGATATGGGTGAGGTATTACTAATCCTAAGTTCTTAGAACTAAAGGTGACTTTTAAACTTAAAGTTTATATTCCATGTAATGCCTTACTATGATTTTTGTAAATATTTTAGTTGATGAATAAGTAATTTTCATATAGGATTTTTCACATATTATAGTTTTATCATTTAATATCCTATCAATTTAATGTTGGATATTCATAGATAGGATTTTTGAAAGATTTAAAACTAAGCCTATGAAATATATGACACAGATATTAAATCAAGCCATTTCGCTAGTTGTCATGCTAACATTAGGATATGTGATTTCATCACTATATCACATAGAGTGCTACCACCTTTCATGCTAAAACTGGAGAAGACTATTAAGGTGACAGAGTTTACGAAGGGCCATGTGTCAAAATGATAACGTTTGTCATTCGGATTGTTGAGTTAGCACAAAGATGTGGCTTGCACCTCATGATAAATCGACAGCTGTGAACATATGGAGGCATCGTATTAATAGAATTGAATGTTGATAGTCATGTCATTTTATCACGATGTACAAGTTCATTATTAAACCACTGTCTATAATCAATGTTTGAATTTATCTCCAGAAACCAGCAGATCACCGTTTATAAAAACTATCTCCAATAGATTATGGTCTTCCTAGGCAACAACGACGTAATCCATAGTTGAACATAGTCACTCAGGATTTACAAGAAGCTGACAGTACTCCACGTTATCAAATTAGAATTCATCATAGACAAACTATTCAAACAAACACTGCTAGAAGACTTACTGTAGAAGACGGTTTTGATCAGCCACTTTCTCCTCCTGAATCTCCACCTAATAGTCCAAGTCCATCTAATTCAGGAAGTTCATCAAGTTCTGAAAGAAGCCCTATGGCAGGAAACGTACCTGGAGGGGGAGGAGGTAATCCTCCACCTAACCCACCAAATCCGCAACTCCCTTGGCTAAGGACAGCTGCTGTAGCAGTCCCTGGAATGCAACATCCTTTGCCTAAACACTCTGATAAGCTCCTCCCTAAGTTTAACCCAGATGACAAAGAACCTGCAGAGGTGCATGTTGACAAATTCATGTTGGCTGTTCAAAATTTGAACGTTCAGCATGAAGATGTAGTTTGTCGATTGTTTCCTCTCACTTTTGAAGGAAGAGCTTCTACTTGGTATTTTTCATTAGTACAGGGATCAATCACAAACTGGGGGGAATTTAATAAAGCCTTTCTAGATAAATTTGGGGAAGATAAAATACCTGCCCTATTAGCCTTAGAGTTGTCTAGGATTAAAATGGAGCCTAAAGAAAGGATCAAAGATTTCAATCAAAGGTTTCTGACATTAAAAAATAAAATCCCAATGGCCTCTCAACCTCCGGAAGACATAATTATTGAAAATTATACGTCAGCCTTACCTAAATATTCCGGGATGTTCGTAAAGAGAGCTGGGAAAACAACATTAATAGAAACTTTTGAGGAAGCCATTAAAGTCGAGAAGGATTCTATGTCCTATGAACCAGAGAGAAGTGGGAAATCTGATTCTTTTCCTCGTAGGAAGACAGAAAAATCCAATTCAGATAAAGACAAAGCATTCGATATAGAACAACTACAGAATGTTATTCGAACATTAACCAATGAAGTTGTAGGGTTAAAGAAAAACAATTCTGAAGCTTCTCCTTCTAGGGGATATTTCAGAAATCAGTTTAGACAGAACCCGAATACAAACAATAAAAATACACCACCTGACGTAGCTGCAAATGAAGAGATTTTTAATACAATTCGAGCTGTTTTATGTTTGTCTGAAACTCCTTCTAGTCAAGAAATAACTGAAAACTAAGAAGAAGAGGAATCCGATAATGAGGAAGAATCAGAAGAACCTCAACAAGTTAATGGTCATTTTTGGGACAGTCTTGTGAAAGAGCATGAGACTAAAAGTCCTCCTATAGGACAACATGCCTATAACACTCGTAGTAGAGCATTTGCAAACACTCCCGGTGCTTCAAGTTCTACTAGAAATAATGACAACAATAACTCACAACCTAATAAACAAGCTCAATCCGGCAAACAGACTCAATCAACCAAAGGTACCCAAACTGTTCAAAATGCTCCTAAATTAGATTTACAATATGATATCATTGAAGATTTAAAGAAGACTCGTGCAAACATCAGTATGTACGATCTTCTTCAAATCTACCCAATGCCTAATAGTCATGTTATAAATCCCACAGTGAGTTCAATTATTCCTAATGCAAAACAAAATGTTGCTGCAAATAGTTCTAATAATGATCCAACAGCAACCGAAAAAGGGAAAGCAACAGCTGATAAAGCTTCACTGATAGGTAAGAATTCTAAATCAACTACACCTCCATTCTTACTTACCTTTGAAATTTTCAATAGGAATGTTCATAACTGCATGGTAGACTCCGGAGCATCCTCCAATGTGATGCCTTTATCAGTATGCAAGAAATTGAATGGAAAATATATTCCATCTAATTCACAAATAACTCAATTGGACAGGACAAATGAAAAGGTTGTAGGAGAAATGAAAGATGTCTTAGTCAGAATTGCTTGCAACCCTTCGGTTTATCAAATCATAGATATTGTTGTTGCTGATATTCCAGATGCATATGGGCTGTTCTTAAGTAGGGACTGGTCTCAACAGTTGAATGGTTTCTTTACCACTGATTGGTCAACATTGTGGTTACCTAAGAATGGAAAGTCAAATCACAAAAAGATAAATAGAGAAAGATATATGAAACATACCGTCACAGAATTGCATGATCCTAGTGAACCTGTTTTATTTTCAGATTGTATTATGGGGAATTACATGTATGAGTTAGGATTTGGTAATTTTAAAGCTGAAAATTCTGCCTTATCTGAAAATAAACAGCAATCTGAAATTTGTAATGTGACATCTGTTTCTCCTAACTCTTCACTCAAGGAAATCATTAATGATGTAGATAATCTGAATATTGTAAATATTATAGAAAGTAAAGTAGTTGTGCATAGTTCTATCTGGACTTTATATTTTGATGGTGCAAAATCAAAAGTAGCAGGAGTTGGTTGCCTACTGGTGGACCCTCAGGGAAATAAAACCTGTATAGCTTGTAGAATGGAGTTTAGTTGTACAAACAATACAGTGGAATATGAAGCTTTAATACAAGGTCTAAAAAAAGCAATCGATTTGGGCATCAAAGAATTAATTGTATACGGAGACTCTGAGATCATTGTCAGACAGGTTCGTAACTCTATTCATTGTTTATCTGAACATTTACAGAGTTATCAACGGGAGGTATGGAACCTTATCTCACATTTTGATGCATTTAACATTAATTCTGTTCCTAGAAGTCAAAATCAAGAAGCAGATTTGTTGGCAAACATAGCATCAAAGTTAATTCCTTCAGAAAATCTTACACCAGATTTCTTTTCTGTTGAATTGATTTTTAGACCTTCCATACCTGATAATATTTTTAACTGGCGTGTATTTGATAATGATGTGCAGGTACTGAATTTTCTGATGAACGAGGATACCTTTAAAGATTCAGCGATAAATGAAGTCACTCATGACGAAAATCTGTGGGATTTTTCGGTAATAAATGTTTTTTGTTCAGTTGAAAAAGCTTTTGATCAGGTAAAACCAGTCCCTAATTCAGTACTAAGATTAGAAAAGTTCTTTGATCTACAGGATAAGTTTAGGTCTGTTCCTAATTGTAAAACAAACAACTCTCGAATGAGATATGAAACCATCAATTTAGGAACAGAAGTAAATCCCCAAACTATAAACCTTGGAATAGATTGTAATCCTATAGAAAAAACAGCTTTTGTAAAATTGTTTAAGAAGTTTAAAGATGTATTTGCTTGGACATATGAGGACTTGAAGACCTTCAACACACAAGTTATGCAACATATAATTCCAATTAAACAAGATTCAAACCTTTTCAACAAAAGTTGAGGAAATATCACCCGTCATTAGAACCAACAATAAAAAAGGAGCTGAATAAATTGTTAGCTGCAAGATAATTTTCCCCATTAGACATACTCAACAAGTAGCAAACTTAGTTCCAGTTAGGAAGAAAAATGGGGATATTAGATTATGTGTAGATTTTAGAAATCTAAATAAGGCTTCTGAGAACGATAATTACCTTGTTCCTCCCATGGAACAAATCCTTCAAAAGGTGTCTGGGGCTGAGATACTATCACTTCTTGATGGTTTCTCAGGGTACAACAAAATATTGGTTTCCCTAGATGATCAATTGAAAACTGCTTTTAGAACTCCATGGGGAACATATGCCTACCGCAAGATGCCCTTTGGGTTAATCAATGCGGGAGCAACCTTTCAACGGGCAATGGATATTGTTTTTAGAGGTTTAATTAATCATTCAGTCATTGTTTATTTGGATGACGTTACTGTATATTCTAAACATCGACCTGATCATCTTAATCATCTTAGAAAAGTATTTGAACGATGCAGAAAATTTGGAATATCCTTAAATCCTAAAAAGACAATATTTGTTGTTTCAGAAGGTATCTTATTAGGTTGTGTGGTTTCTAAGCACGGAATCATGATTGATCCCGAAAGAACCCAAGCCATTTCAAAGATAACTTATCCTTCTAGCAAGAAGGCAATGCAATCATTTCTTGGCAAAATAAATTTTGTAAGGAGATTCATTCCCAGTTTTTCCGAGGTCATACGTCCTTTGCAGAAGATGATTAAGAAAGATGTTGTTTTTAATTGGGGACAAACTGAAAAAGAATCATTTCAGAAAATTTTAGAAGCCATCCCAGAAGCTCCTAGCCTTCTAAGCCCAGACTTTAATAAGGATTTTATATTGTATACTTTTGCTTCTGATATCTCATATGCAGCAGTTTTAACTCAATTAAATCAGCAGAATAATGAAGTCCCAATCTCCTTCATGAGTTCAAATTTCAAAGGTGTTGAACTTAATTACCATGAAGTTGATAAACAAGCCTTTGCCGTTTTTAAAGCTGTCAAACATTTTCGTCCATACTTACTGAAATCTAAAACGAAAATAATCGTCCCTTATTCCTCAGTCAGAAACTTGTTAGTACAGAAGGACTTAGGTGAAAAGAGGGCACCTTGGATGACAACTCTTCAAGAATATGAATTAGAAATTAAACCATCAACAATAGTCAAAGACCAAGGGCTATGTAAATTAGCTGCTGAAGCTGCTCACTTACCTGATGATAAAGCTAAAACTGTTATTAATGAGGCTTTACTTACTAGGGAAATTTATTTTTATCCACCACCTCAAGATTCCTGGTACACAGACTTACGGATACTTTTGGAAACAGGGGCTGCCCCTGATTACTTAGAACCAAAGAAGAAAAGAGCACTTAGATTGAAGGCTGCTCCTTATTTATTATTTGATAATATTCTCTTTCGGAGAAATTCAGACGGAGTATACCTTCGATGTCTAAATAAAGATGAAACAAAAGTAATTATGGACCAGCAAGAGGCCATTTTGGTGGAGAGACCACTGCACACAAAATTCTCAGGGCTGGTTATTATTGGGCATAGTTTTGATGAGCTCCTCTGTAACTACGCCATGACTCAAATGTAGCCATGATTGGGGCTCAGTTGCTGGGTTTCAGTCTCACAGCAAGCTCATTGTAGTGTCACTCCTAAGCTCATTGGGCACAACAAAATGTGGAGAGATCGTTATCCAGAAAGTAAGAGCTATCGATTATGGAAACATTAGTATAGTTTCTTCCAAGCTGCCCCATGGGCTCTTGCACAAGGATTCAGTGACGCGCTATACAAAGAAGTAATACTCACAAGATTCATGACTTATAGTGCAAGGAAGACTCACCAACAATCGGTTTGCTCGACTCGGGCTTAAATGGAGGTGTCTCAGTGTCTTGTAGAATGCACAGTTATTTTGTTTAACAACTGGGAACTCCGTACTAGCTCACTTCTAAATGAGCAGAGTTGCACCCACACGCTGTGCACAGCTTGCAAATAATGGGTAAGTCTTGGGAATTTTGGGTGTGATACATAGTGTCCATTAACATAGACATTTTTTTTCTCGATGGGGGTAGCCTCTAGCTCGGCCCCCTCCCATACTCGTCTTTCCCAGGCCTATCATTAGCATAATAATTGCAGAGGAAAGAGAGGCATTCCCTCCCATGGATTATGCCAGCCTCTCCCCCACTCACTGGGGACATTACCACACTGAACAAACCCACCATACAAGATATTCCAAGTATGGAAACACAAGTATCTTTAGTTTTGTAGATGGGTTTGCACCACCGCTCCCCCAACTTATTTGTCATGTTTCGCTGCCTTTTTTATCATTTTCATTACATAGCAGCATCCTTACAGCCTGACCCCTTCCCTCTCTTCAGTTGATAGTTATGTCTGGGAAATTTTAGCTATTCATAAGGACCCAAATGTTATGAGATATCCTTTTGAAAGTTATAATTCCCAAAACCTCAAGTAGACATTGGACATCAGGTGGATATACTATGGAAACAATGGATATGCACTCTTGTTTACAACTTTACATCGTTATATATATATATATGCAATTGATTCTAGAGGCGCCTCAT
Organism: Pseudotsuga menziesii; assembly: GCA_001517045.1. NCBI lineage: Eukaryota > Viridiplantae > Streptophyta > Pinopsida > Pinales > Pinaceae > Pseudotsuga > Pseudotsuga menziesii. The sequence goes on from LPNX010106513.1 coordinate 34,719, forward strand.
GAGGATCGGCCCACTCCTTCTCCCTCTCCCTAGTACCATCAACGACAATAATCTACAGGCTCACGACGTACCTGTTAATGGCCCCCTCTCAACACAACCCTTCCATTGGCCTTATACTTGGTGAGTGGGCATTCCATTAGGTAAAAGATGGTTGCACAAGCAACCGCATGGCCCTTCCCCACTAGGTCTCATATTATATAGAGAAACGATGGTCAAAGTATGAGTTATATATTAACTTTGGGAGAGACATTTGTATCGAATGTCATTAAATACTCCACAATCTCTCTTAAACCTAGATGCCAAAACTAAAATCCCTCTTTGAAGATTAAATTGGTTATACGATTGCTTTGTAATGTTCCATAGCTCCTTGGTAATAAGAAGTCATGTTTACATAGGTCCATGGGAATGAATCTTCTGGTTCATATACTGTTGGTGTTGGATCTCTAGTTGTTGTTGCTAGATCTAAATAAGCAACTGCTGAATCAACTAGTATAAGGTAATAAATGGTGGAAACAAAATGAAAGGTCGTTGGAGTAAAAACTTAAGGTATTTGTGAATCATTGAGAATGTGCAATAGGAATGAAGCTTGTCACAAGAGATATATAAATCCCTCTTGCTTTTAATCAATGCGCTTCATTCTCAATGCATTCTTATGAACTCAACCATTTCTTAGAAATTTTATCCGTCTAATTCTTAAATTTAGTGGTTAATTTCTGACAGTAATTTTTGATAATAATTGATAGTAATTTCTATACGATTAGTTTATGTTTGATAGTTTAATTGTGCAATCTCTTCGTAATTGCTATCCAATAGTTAAACTAGAAGAGCTCATTAACATGGCTAACACATGTTCGCATCCCTCTACATGGAACAATTCTTAACCTTTTTTTTATTCTCTTACACTGTATCTTACGCTAGAAGTCAACTTAATGGATTAATTGGAAGCATTATTATTTTATTGTGTAATGATAACAAACCCTGGGTATCCCACCCCATGAAGAAATAAACATTGAACGACTTTATGAAGAAAACATGTGCTTAATTGCAGAGGCGTTTATTTAAACATTTATTCCATCTTCAAATTGGTTTTAATTGTTTAGTGGTTGTAGGTGTAAAGGAAGTCAATAATCAGCGAGACCTGCTAGCAAGCTCAACATCTCACCAGCTCCCAAGCTAGGACAACCAGCTATTATAGTTAGTGCTTGATGGAAATTCAAGAGGTTTTTATCCAATATGGGACATCCCATCAATCAATGAAGGTAAAAGATGTAGCTTCTCCAACAACTGGGGTTTGTTTATTGTAGGCCACCCTAGATTCTCAAATTAACCATCTAGATATGTGACCTAATAAATCTTAAATAGACGAGTTCTTCAAGGTTAAACGCAACTATTAACACTTACATGAGTCTTTAATTGTTTCTATTCTTTCATGTAACTAATTATTAAGTTTCTAGGGTTTCCATTTTCATCTCCTTTTTTTTGAAATACACATAAAACAAAATTTACAACCATACTTTAGTGTTTTACTTTTCCCTTTATATTAAGAATATAAAAAGGAGTTCAAGATTCATGTAATGATGAAAACGAGGTAATGATTGATAGAAACTTTCAATAGAGAGATATTTCCCCATTTTCCTATTGGTTGATGAGTTTGATATAATTTCATATAAACAATTTTCAAATTTAAAAAAAAAAAAAAAAATAGAATTTTAATTTTTCTCTAACTAGGAAAACGTTGCGTGCAGGTTCATGATTCATTAACGAATCCTTTCTCCCAAGTTTATTTGAGGTGCAAGTAGTATGGAGCAAACCTTTCCCTCTCTCAAACTTTCATTTCATTGTACTATTCTGTTTCAAATTCCAAGTTGTCTCCTCACTTGGGTTTCTAATAAATGGGTATTATCACAGCTTTGGTTCTCTTCTATTGTTATTTATGTTCCTTCTAAAATTTGTTTTGTTTGATCAATTCTACTCTTTACATTAGATTCTATTTACATTATGTTTTGTTCTAGTAAATAATTTGTGAGGTAAAAATAAATAAAAGTACAGGTATAAATCACATTGAGAGCAAGTTTATGAACTATATTCATACAATTTTCTTTCAAATCACAAATTTGAAACAATAATTTAAAATACTTGTAATCGATAGTTTGGCCAGGCTCCACTTTAATCCTTGTAGATTTGCCGTGTAGAATAGATACGAACCCTTAGGAACCTCAAACCACTGAATCAGTTTTTCACCCTGCCAACTAGGAGAGTCTTGTCGACTTCCTAGCTTCAAGAACATAGTTCTTGGACCCCCGAGCCCAAAACCTGAGTACTAGTCCAACCAATTCAAATTCTTCCCTTACGAACATAGAACTAGACTCTACTCTATTTTCTTCCTGCCAACCTCTCCTTCCAAATCCATCTAACTCCCTTTTTATCTCTCCTTCCCTCCCTTCACCGACTCTTTACTACCTTATCCCCTCATTAAAGTCACAACTAACTTCTTATCTACTAATTCAAGGTTCATTTACTTTTCCAACTATTCCATATTCGATATAAATCCATAGTCATTTAAGACAACCATAATAATATTATATATTAATTTTTTTGGTTATAGGATAGTGCAATATAGGATTTATTTATTTAGATAAAATATACCATTTGATTCGAACATTAATTCTATGTCAAATCTGCAAATATAAAATTAGTATTTACTCACATAAGTCAACATAAATTTAGACATAACATTGTACACCTCAACAATAAGTCGGCACAATAACATACTTCAACCATACCTTAGTCATCATAATTTTTCCTTTATTCTATTTAATTTGTATGTTTTGTAGTAAAATATATTTGTAATTAATACTTAATTATTGTTTTTTATTAACGAACTAATTATCTTCCAAAAATAAAATAATAGTGTCATTTATTTATAGTTACTATACACCAAACTCAACCATATTACCTTATAATTAAGACTCAGTTAGTATTTCTTTATTACTAATTAATACTCATTTTTCACCACATTGAATGGTAATTAATTATAAAGTGTTTATAAATAATCCTAATTAATATGGATTTATTAACACATTCTAATTAATCATAATTAATCCTAACTAACCATATAGTTAATCCTAATCATTATTCATGGAACTATTTACCATGTTCAACAATGGAACCTTGATTATAAGTAATTCTTTCATTAACATTTATTGATCAAGTCAATAATAACCTTATTTAAGTTAATTAACACCATTAATACTTACTTAGTGATTTAGTAATCATAGTATTGCATTTAACAATTAAGTTAATTAAAATCTTATTAACATTATTAATACCATTAACATTCTTTCATCTTCATTGGTCACAATCAACAATTAACCCCAGCCACAATTAATCAACCATTCATAAAAAAACTTGAAGTAATAATATCACGTATTTATAAAATCAAGCACATAGATATGTGGACCAACACACAACTCACAAAATAGATCAGACAATTTTACTCATAATTGAAGAATGAAATAGTGCAAAAATGGCTTGTAGTTGTGAATGCTTTCATTAATCAAAAGTAATTGGATAATAATTACAATGTAATACACTGGTATTAATAACCAGTCAATTCGAATGCATGAGAGAGGAATTCGAATTGATTGACTCTACCTAATTGCATGGCTAACTGAACTTGTCTAAATCACTATCGGATTCCAACAGATAAACTCCCAGATGTCCAACAACTCAGTCAATCAATGATAGCTAGTGAACTCAGTGCAACTGAGTGTGGTAGATGGGAAAAGGCACCTACTCCACATGCAGCCATGCATTACTAGCACTAGCTAACTAATTGTGAACTAACTGAAAGTAACTAGAAGTTACCTAAGACTAACTAGTACTAACTCCAACTAACTGAAGTAGGTCGGTGTCAAGACTCCCAGTGGCTATAAAATGTAGGGATTGGTATAAGAGGCGCCCAAACTGATGCATGCACATGCAGTAAGTGGAAATCAACCTCTAGAAGTGTTCCCCACACTCTAGTGACTGGTACATGTGGCCCCATTAGGCCAAGTGGACCCAACAGTATTAGTGGACCCAATTAATGACTAAATTGACTCTAGGTGACTGACCAAATTGGACAAGGGAGGATTATAATCCTAACACCCCCTGAATCTTAACTTGGGCAATGTGGGCCCTAGTAACGAAGACCAAAGGTCACCCATTACAACTAAAATGCAAAAAATTAACTGCTCAATATAACCAAGGAAACGGGGAAAACCCTCATGGGAAAAATACCCCCCCTCAAATTAAGCAGGTAAAATCAGGATCAATTTGTTCTTCTGTGCACATGTATCCTAGGGCCTAGCATGTGAACTTATCCATCCAAACTAAATGATTATGTTTGGAGGAATATTCCTCTTTGGAAGAAGAATAATGTGCTCAACCGAATCAGGAACATATACAGTTGTTGGATGAAAACTGGACCCATGTAGAGCAACTGAAATCAACTGATAAGAGAGAAAAAGTGCTTGAGGATTCGAACCATGTGAGGAACAATCAAGCAACTGATATGTTGCAACCTTGAACATCAAAACATGAGTGGTAAAATCAGCCCCAAGTGTTAGGAGCAAGTGTCCAAGCGGATGCAGAATGTCTTCCTCTTTACTAGTTCTGTGGGGAGATGAGTATGTGACCAAAGGTAGAGAAGCCCTAGGACTGTGGAGATCGAATGCTTGAGCTCCATAATTTGATATAGATTCATAAATAACTAATGATTCACAAAATAAAATATCAGCAACCACGTAAGAGGAAACTAACACCAAATACCCAGCAACAAATTTGAAAAAGACTTCTGGTACTTGATTTTTCACACTGAAATTGGTGAGAGAAGCTACAAGTATGATTGAAAGCTGTTGGACTCTAAAATTTGAACCAAATAATATCAGATAATATCCAAATAATATCATATACAATCCAAATAAGTCCATATCAGATCCAAAAGTTTGGAATGAAATCAAATCCCAAGGAGCAATTTTGAAGGAGACTTGCGGTACTTGTTTCTTCACACCAAAATTGATGAGAATGGCTACAAGCAGTACAGAAATCTTATGAACTTGAAATATTGAACCAAGTAATATCGTATCAGATCAAAATAATATCATATCAGATCCAAATAAGTTCATATCAGATCCAAAAGTATGGTCCACCGAGATGGTAGATGCACAATTTTCTCTTTCTTCAAAATTCTAAATGTTGGTGCATGCAATCCTGTAGGAATTTGCTGGAAGATCGGGATCAAGGAGAGCGAATGGATCATTCCTACAATCTGATATTTTTTCCAAAATATCCAAGGTATTACTTATCTGCACACCAGCAACAATATTAGAGGTAGATAAGTCAAATTCCTCTTCACTTTCGGAAGCAATTACTGGAAAATTTTACACATAATTTAAAGGAGAATCACTGGAGAATGTTTGCATAGAAGTGCAGCAGTGTTTTTCTTCAAAATCAGAGATTTGAATGTATTCTTGTTATCATCCATATGAGAAGATGAGATAATAGATATCTCATAAACTTTCGGAGCATCATAGGAAGGAGTCACTTCAAGGAGACTTTCTTCAATTTGAATTGACTGTGTAGAAGATTTTGCTTCTTCTTCATCTTGAACAACTTCATCAGAGAGAGTAGAGGCTGAGACTTTTGGATCAAGAACTCTTATGGTGTTGGGTGTGCTCTCCAAATTGCTATTATGATCCTCATTATGCTTTCCAAAGGTTCTGTCCAATTTTGTCCATAGATCCTTTGGGTATTCAATAGATTTAGTGAGGTAGCGCAAGCTAGGAGAAAGGGTCGGAACTATTGCTCCAAAATACGCATCACCATCATTTAGCCAGTCATTCTCATTCTCATAAGAATCTTTACCAAGTCCAATAGACACCTCATAGAGATCGTGTCTCTTCAGAGATGCAATAATATTCAACTTCCATTATGAATAGCTTGTGAATGGGGTGAGAAGAGAAATTGATGAATCCATTCGAAGTTATACCTGCAAAAACACAAAAATGGAACCGTAAGGTTGGACAACCTACACTTTTCAAGTTTTCATCACACCCAGCTTAGTTAATCAAGCAAGATTGATCAACAATTCCTTTGCTTAGGATTTCTGTGGTAAACTTGTCACTTCTGGTGCAGAGCTGGAAGGAGCAATTTTGCTCAAAAAAATTTGATCCAGTAGAAGATTTGTAGAAAGGAGAAGTGCCTTGTCCTGTCGAGGCTCAGATACCATATCAAATTGAGCACATACATCTGTGGACCAACACACAACTCACAAAATAGACAGACAATTTTACTCGGAATTGAAGAATGAAACAGTGCAAAAATGGCTTGCAATTGTGAATGCTTTCATTAATAAAAAAAAATATTTTGATAATAATTACAATATAATACACTAGTACTAATAACCAGTCAATTCAAATGCATGAGAGAGGAAATCGAATCGATTGACTCTACCTAATTGCATGGCTAACTAAACTTGTCTAAATCACTATCGGAGTCCAATAGACTGACTCCCAGATGTCCAACAACTCAATAAATCAGTGATGGCTAGTTAACTTAATGCAACTGAGTGTGGTAGGTGGGCAAAGGCGCCTACTCCACATGCATCCATGCATTTCTAGCACTAGCTAACTAATTGTGAACTAACTGAAAGTAACTGGAAGCTAACTAAGACTAACTAGTACTAACTCCAACTAATTGAAGTAGGTTGGTGTCGAGACTCCCAGTGGCTCCTAAAATATAGGGATTGGTCTAGGAGGTGCCCAAACTAATGCATTCACATGCAGTAAGTGACAGTTAACCTCTAGCAGTGTTCCCCACACTCCAGTTACTGGTACATGTGGCCCCATTAGGCCAAGTGGACCCAATAGTACTAGTGGACCCAATTAATGACTAAATTGACTCTAGGTGACAGACCAAATTGGACAAGGGAGGATTATAATCCTAACAGTATTCTTAAATAAATAGGTAATAGTAATGTAATTAGTCGTAACCATGACATATTAATTCCTAATCAAAATAGTTTAATTTTAATTCACACAAGCTTATACATATGTAGACGAGTTATGTAAGTGTAGCTAATGCTTACATACATCATGTAGGTACACTAATAGTACTTAACCACACATCACACATAATCACACAAGTTACTATGTATTGAAGCACATATAAACATGAATTTGCAATGTTTATACCCTAAATCATATCATAATAAGTTATGACACCAACATAATATACTGAAACACAAGACAAGAATCAAGCAAAGGGTTTCGACACATAGTTAACTAGTTTCCCTCCTAAAACTTCCATGACATTACTATCTATCTACTTCATTTTATCTAATTCACCACTAACTTTCACATCCTATCCTTCCTATATTGGACTACCCTGGAGCATCGACTACATGACCTAACTCCAATTAAAACCCATAAGCGGAAGAGTCAACTCCATCGACTAAGCTTCCCCAACAGGAACAACTAGTCATCATCACACACCTTGGGCAGCGTGTTGTAGCACAACCCTCGCATGACTTCAGGTTTCAGGGATAAACTGTGGGTAATGCCTCCACCCCCCTAATGGAACAAGGGACTGTGTCTACATCGACATAGTGACTGCGTTGTAACTGTTGCACTCAGGTTTTGTCATCGAATAACCAATTTGGGAAGTTGAGTTTCCTGAAACCCCACAACTGCACACACATCATGATAATAACAACAATCACATATACCGATAACAATTCATTCTCATACCATTTCTCTTTTGGAATCCATACCATCATTGTACTTCCATTTTGTATGGCTTGGCTACCTTTATCTCTTCTAAACTTGCTGATTAGTCTTGTTAACAAAACGACGTGCAATATAATGCAATCATCGAGATATATACATATTTCATTAATACTAATAATAATGTAATCATTTTGTATCATGGACCTCGCATCATAATCAGTTATTCGACACATAACATTAACTCAGTATCTGCGTACCATCATTTATTAAATTGCATGCTAGAGACATAATTTATAATATGATCATCGCACACATATATGTAAATTCTGCAAAATAATAATCCATAAGTCCAAAATGTCATCAAACTAATGAGGTTCCACAACAATAAGCAAATACAAAGAGGCAATTGGTAATTCATACGATTTGGTCAAAACATGGCATTACCTACACCCACCCTTCAGGAAACTTCATCCTGAATTTATAGTCGTTCATGATTGTAGGGAATCCCTATGAAACATAATCTTTATGTCTTTCTATTATAACACCCTAGCTATACTAGTCCCACTAGACCTTTATTTGATCAAACATGTCAATGTCATCTAGAGTTTTAATTTATTTATCACAAGTAACACACTCTTATATTACACTCTATATCTTGTACACATGGATAGTCTATCTCTTTTAAATTTCATTTAGCACATCTTGTTGCCAAAATAGTTGACATGACATTAATTTGATGGTTCTTCTCTATAATTCAATCCTTAAGAAGACCTTAGTTTCCATATTAAATCCTTTTAGGTCAAAATTACCGTTATGACCCAATTACTACTACTTTGTTTTGTTTTGTTTTTCTTCGAGTTTCATTTTAATTACTTGCTCAAATCACCACTATTCACAGTATAAATCTTAGTTTACAATTTAAAATTTTAAGTCATAGATCAATCCCATTTTTTGACTGACTAAGTTTGTCAATAGTGCAATCAACTCATTCGCTCCACAAACCTTAATCTACTACCTTTACACATATACTTCGTATAACTCATATGATACAACAAGCCTCATGCACCATCAATCATAATCTAGTCTATTCTTATAAGGAGAAGGTCATACCTTCACTTATCTCGGTTAATGACATATGCTCACCATAACACATCAGAATAGAAAATAGATACACACGTTCACCCTTATTTAATCTAATCATATTCTAACTGGGAATGTTTTAAGGTGATTAAGACATAGTCTTATTACATTTCTCATTAGTAATTGTTTTCAACAAGTGCAGTTATTAATTGGTTAAGTTATGCATTCCTCTCTTGTTATCACCTGAGGTCCTCATGATACTAGATATGATGAACCTCCAATCTTAAACACCTTATTGTGTAAATCCATGTTTCTTTAATGACTTACTCTTCCTAACCTCTATATGTAATTCCCATTTAAAAGTACAACTCATTTATCTAACCACCAATCAAACCTTATCTTCTCATTTGAATATCTCCAAACTATAAACAATCATATCTAAATTCCTATCATAACCTTAGCATGATTATATCTATGCCATCAATCCTCAAGAGATTTTGTATACCATAGTCTTCTTCGTCTTAGGTACATTTACCAAGATATTACTAATTCAAACCTTGGATATGCAATTATATTGCGATCTCTTGATTACTACTGTTAACCTTATTTATTCATAACATAATATGAATTATATCTTAACATGTTAAGTATCGATGAAAATATCATATTTTCAAGTCTAACACTTAACATAAATGTTATTTTGAATACTTACCTCTTGTTGAAATTTGAGCTTAACGTTAAGGTCATCTACACACTAGGTGGAAACATCATAAAACTTGCTATCAACAATGATCACTATCATCCTTTGGAAACTAAACACAACATAAAATTATTCAACAACTTGGAACATAATCAAATATCAGTTGGTTCCCCATCATGTTAACTTGGAAGAAATTATACCCAACACCTCATCACACAAATCTTAATACGGTCAATAAAACTTGACGACACTAGTTGTTCCGGACTCACTGCCACACCTTTATCACGTCGAGGATCCTTCCCACTCACACTCATGTATAAAGAAAACCTATGTGAACATTTTTATTTTTAATGGTCACTATTCCTAAGTTCCATAGGGATTTATTTATTTATTTTGTACAATTCATTAGTCTGACTACTAGCTAGAGTATTATCTCGTGATTTCAAGCTTAAAAACCAATTTTACATGAATGTTGATTATCACCTTAATATTCATAGTCATTACACATACACCACCCTTCAAGATATAGACATATAATAATAATAATGATAATAATTTACGCTCACTCTCCTTGCAACATTATGCTTTATAATGGTTAGTTATAAAGCATACTTCCCCCATACTAACCATAATGGACACTAACCTTTTGTGCCATATCATAAGCTCCCTTACACTCTTTATTCCTACTAAATTTTTATTTTACAAAATAGTTCAATAATGGGGTGAACATGCGCTTGCTCGCCCTTGGATTTTAACACTAGCTTCATCTAAAATCAAATGATTTATACTAGGATCAATATACAACTTCCCTTGGGTAAGCAATTTAATACTCATGTGGATTATTCAAGTAAATTTTTAACTTAACCACTAGAACATCGACAAAAAGGCGACAAATATAATTATTTTCCTCATTCCAAAATTTTCAATCATTTCTCTCCAACATTACACATCCTTCTCTCTTAGAATGGATAAGGTCGCCTCCTCAATAGGTGCACAACTTATATTCAACATTTTTGGTTCGATGTTCATTTATTGCCTATAATATATATATATATATATATATCTACAATGAAGTTTCCTACAAATGATTAGGTTATTCTCTCATGGTCGCCCATCTTCTACTGCAGAACTACCCCTAAGTCATATGCCATGCACCATTCCTTGTTCCTACCACTTACTTCCTAGCTATATATTTATTTCATTATGTCACCCAAAACCTTATTACGTATTATGCTACACTTACATGGTTAAAAATTAGTTCAACAAATAGTTTGCACTTGAATTTAGGATCTCAGGCTCTATCTCATAATGTTTATACATGTATAATCATTTAGTCACTGCTTTGTTTACCACACCATGCACCACAACTTAAAGTGGGCATTTATAGTTTTACGACAAGCATAAAAACTAGTTTTACATTTTAGTCATTTAAATAACATGACTTACAAACGTAAATCGTTATAGGATAAGCTCTACATATTCATCACCTATGCCACATATATTTCAAATAACATTCCTATTCAAACAAGGATTGAAAGGAACCCTTTGGATTGTGGGAATGTACCAAGTTATGAATGACTTATCGATGATAACATATTTAAGAGTTGCGATATTGTACTTAATCTCGAATATTATTCATATTCTCACGTCACCTAGAGAGTACATCCTTGCATCAATACCATACAATACATGCAATTACAGTTTGGGTATATTATCCTTTAATTATTTGGGCCATGCACATGGATAATATGTACACCCTTGCATTGTCTTTCGAACATCGGTCCTTTATGGTATAGATCCCACCACATTAGGATATTTTATTAGGTTTGCACAACCTTGACATCATGCATCACCCATCAAAATCCCCCCTTATTACATTCATGAAAATAAATACTCATGACACACATGCCATCAAAATTCACCCCATTTTCTTTTGGCGCTCAAGATTAATTAATCAAAATTTACTCCTAACTAGACATTTATTATTAAATACTTAAAAAAAACTACATCCCTACATTGACGTCACCATCATGAATCACGAGTAAGACACTATGTTTCAGGTCGAATTGTGGTGTCGCGTATTACTCACAGCTTAGAAAGTGTAATGCTTCGTTACTGATAAATACGGAATTGAATGAGGAAATTTAATACCGGGATCATATTAGAACAATTATTTAGTATTATTAAGTCATCAATATAGTAAAGAGGGCCATCAGAGTTATTATCATAAAGCATGCAGAGCATGCAAGCCTTATTTCTTCAGTCTTAAGTCAACGAGCAATTAGAATTGCATGCATGCAAAAAGTAAAGTGCAAACCCTAAAAGTGACATGCAAACCCTAAAAGTACACGCTAAAGTTATATAAGAAGGGTAGTTGAACCAAAAGGGTATCCATTGTTATTATTCATTATTGAGTTTTGGTTTTGAGAGCTCTGAGAGCTATTTAGGGTTGAGGGTGAATTCCTTAGCCAACAATTGGGTTCGGTGGCAAAATCTATCCACCCTAGTCAATTCAAGAGTGTATATCATCCAGATTTATCGTCATGCTTCAAAGAAGACAAAGATCATTGAGTTTTAGGTTAGGGTTTAATTTTATTGGTAGTTGGGTGCATTCATTGTTTGTTAGGCAGCAATTCTCTCTACTAACAAAGGGCACATTCATCAAGCATTTAGGGCACCGAACCACTTCATCTAGTTTGGAGCAGCGATCCTCTTCTAGCTACTGCTTGGTTATTTATTGAAGTCGTGGGAATTATTGTTCATGAAGGAAGTCTGCATTCAATAGAGTGTTATTGTTGACTGAGCAAGGATATATTAATTGTTTATTGGGGCAGACTTTTTACTGTTGCATATTCATCTAGTGAGGTCATGGTTTTCCTTGGGATATGGAACCATTAAATACACCAACGATCTCCTTAATTTTGGGCAGCATGGAAGTGGCTAGGGCATAAGAGTTTATTATGTGACATTGAAGGGCATTTTCATAACAGACAATGGTTAACCATTTGCAGAAAACAATGAGTTATTATTCCTTGTTGAATGTTGGACAAAGGGTCACAATCCACTGATTGGAGCAGATATTTATTGAAATCAAGACGTGGCCCATAACTTTTTGCTAGGGCATCATATCGTTGGGCAATCATCTTCTTATTTGGTTGATTTGGTTTGGATTGGACAGGACCTTACTGTTGGGCTTAAGTCACCATTCAAGAGCTAAGATTTGTGTTGCATGCACACTTGGAGAAGGTTGTCATTTATTACATATTGCTGAGTGGTGAGAATTAGGGTGTTGATCCATTATTTACAGCAGATATACCTCTGATTGTTGGTGTAGTTCCTCTCCCAAGTGTCATTCAAAATCTTGCTAGTAATCTTCTATCTAGCTAAGCCCAGTTACTTGATTGTGGACTGATATTTAATTGCATACAAGTTATAATCTCCCTTGTAGCGTGCTAGATTAAACAAGGCATCTACAACAAGAGATTGTTCATCTTATGATCCGGAGCAGCCACAACAAATATGTTTCAGTTCTGCGATATTGACCAGTGAATCTATATTGCAAGCAGTGATCTATTGAAAAATGGTTTCGATCCATTATTAAGAAGAGGGCATTAACAATTGGAGGTTGTTTATTATTCATAAAGCCACAATCAATTCAATTGAGGGCGTCATTCTCATCCTAGGGCTACATTCTAACAAGGCTGGGCATGATCAATCAAGCTGAGCATATATCTCTATAGCTGGGTGTTTCCTTAGGTAATAATTTGTCTTCAAACTAATGCACCATTATGATTATATAGAATTTGTTATAACTACCTACAATCCATTCTCATTTAAGTTCAATTTTATTCTACCTATGGTGTATGGGTGCTATTGAATGATTGGAACAATTTCTATTATTAGAATTGAATAATCAGTTCTCTATATTTCAACAAATTCTCAATCATGTTATCTTTGGATTTATGATGTGGCATTCATATAATATTGAATGATAAATACTTACAAAAACAACCAACAAGTCAAATGAACTAGCCATTACAAGAAACAAGTAAGAGAAAACACGTATCACAGGCAGAATCATTTAATTGCCATATTATAGTGGTATTAGAGCATGTTCCTGGCCAGTTGTGGGCTTGAGCATGAAGACAATAAGAAGGATATTGACTCAAAATTCATAGAGGTTAGAAACACTGCAACACTTTCCTTGATATCGGGAATATCTAACCTTGGGTGATGAGGAATGTGCAACATTTCCCTTTCAATATTATTACACCATCAAGTTCGGGAGCCAACCCAAGGATTTGGATCAAGATTTCCTTAAAAACATAGTTGGAGAAAGATGAGCCTGAAGTACAGGTTGATGGTGAGCTTGATTTGGAGTTATCAATACATGATGAGGATGTGCATGAGGAGATAACATTAAATCCATCCTGTGAGTCTAGTGACACCAGCACATCCGATAGTCAGATTGTGGACAAGCCATCTGATGAGTTGGAGTCGGTACACTCTTCATCACCTGCAACATGAGCCCAGGTAGTTATGACGCGCGAAATACATGAGATGCAAGGCAATGAGCACAACAATCGAGATAGTGGGTAGTCGCACATGGAGGTTAAGGAGAGTTTATGCAGGCATGAGATAAAGCTTCCAAATGATAGTCACCGAAATAATATTGAACATATTAAAGAAAACATTCTAGCAATGAAAGAGAGGACCAAGATACTCGGGGACACCATATTACATCGAGATGTTGAGCTTACAGTTCTTCGAGTTGTATGTACCAAATCAACTGTCGGGATTTCTAGTATTGAAGAAAAGTTAGATTCCTTGATGGGTCAACAAAAGAAACATAATATTGCATTTCAAAGTAGTCCTCTTCATGAGAACATGGATAAGGCTTGCAGTAGCTTGAGTCCATATTTGCATAATGGAGGATGGCTTTTATAGGTTGGCTAGGATCGAGAAATTGGGTAGCAGTATATAAGAATTCCAGTTGAAATTAGAGGGGAAGAATGTATTGTTGGTAGGATTATTCCTTGTGATGGTGCTTATGGACAAGGTCCTTTTTGGTGGTTGGATGGGAGAGTGTTTAAGAGTTGGTGTCCTATTGAGTGGGCGATTCTTGGGAAGAAATTCCTATCTAGGGGTATAGTCCCATAAGAGCCTTGGGATATTTGGGATGAAAGATGTGCAAGTTTGCATTTAGACCCAAGCGTGAGACCTTGTGAGGGATGGATACACTGTTTACTAATGGGGTTACTTATGATTCTATAGGATGCTACTTGTGTCGATACTACGCAGGGTAACGGTGGATGCATTTTGACCTTTTCAATTCTCAGATTGATTTGGGACCTTGGGATTACAGTGACTGGCAGTTTAGTGATTTCTAGAGGATTCTTTCAAGAGGTCTCTTGTGATGGTACCTCGTTTACACCATGGTTAGTTACTCTACTTATAGGAAGATTCCATGGGATATCTTGTGAGGGTACTGTGCAGTGCAGTGCTTTGAGCAGAGGGTTCTATAGATCTACTAGGATAATTTGGGACCCTGGGATCATCCCCAGATTTAGTTGGCTCAGTTTGATTGATTATGGAGTTGTTATGGCGTTGCTTGAGGACAAGCAATATTTGGCAAGGAAGGACTGTAATGTTTCATTACTAATAAATAGGGAATTGATTGAGAACATTTAATACAGGGATCATATTAGAACAATTATTTAGTATTATTAATTCATCGGTATAGTAAAGAGGGCCATCAGAGTTATTATCATAAATCATGCAGAGCATGTAAGCCTTATTTCTTCAGTCTTAAGTCAACGAGCAATTAGAATTGCATGCATGTGAAAAGTAAAGTGAAAACCCTAAAAGTACATGCTAAAGTTATATAAGAAGGGTAGTTGAACCAAAAGGGTATCCATTGTTATTATTTATTGTTGAGTTTTGGTTTTGAGAGCTCTGAGAGCTATTAGGGGTTGAGGGTGAATTCCTTAGCCAACAATTGGGTTCGGTGGTGAAATCTATCCACCCTAGTCAATTCAAGAGTGTAGATCATATAGATCTATCATCGTGCTTGAAAGAAGACAAAGATCATTGAGTTTTAGGTCAGGGTTTGATTTTATTGGTAGTTGGTTTCATTCATTGTTTGTTGGGAAGCAATTCTCTCTACTGACAAAGGACGCATTCATCAAGCATTTAGGGCAGTGAACCACTTCATAAAGTTTGGAGCAACGATCCTCTTCTAGTTGTTGTTTGGTTAATTATTGAAGTCGTGGGCATTATTATTCATGAAGGAAGGTCACATTCAATAGAGTTTTATTGTTGACTGCGCAAGGATATATTAATTTTTTATTGGGACATATTTCTTACTGTTGTGCATTCATCTGTTGAGGTCATGGTTTTCCGTGGGATCTGGAACAATTAAATACACCAGCGATCTCCTTAATTTTGGGCAACATGGAAGTGAGTTTATTATGTGACATTGAAGGCATCTTCATAATGGACAGTGGTTAACCATTTGGAGAAAAAAACAAGTTATTATTCATTGTTGAATACTGGACAAAGGGTCACAATCCACTGATTGGAGTATATATTTATTGAAATGAATACGTGTCCCATAAATTTGTGCTAGGGAATCATATCGTTGGGAAATCCTCTTCTTATTTGGATGAGTTGGTTTGGTTTGGACAGGACCTTACTACTGGGATTAAATCACCGTTTGATAACAGAGATTTGTGTTGCATGCACACTTGGATAAGGTTGTCATTTATTACATATTGTTGAGTGGTGAGAAGTAGGGTGTTGATCCATTGTTTACATCAGATATACCTTTGATTGTTGGTGTAGTTCCTATCCCAGGTTCCATTCAACATCTTGTAAGGCATCTTCTATCTAGCTAGGCACAATTACTTGACCGTGGAATGATATTTAATTACATGCGAGTTATAATCTCCCTTGCAACACACTATATTAAACAAGGCATCTACAACAAGAGATTGTTCATATTATGATCCAGAGCATCCACAACAAATATGTTTCAGATTTGCGATCTTGACCAGTGAATCTATATTACAAGTAGTGATTTTATTGAACAATGGTTTTCGATCCATTATTAAGAAGAGGGAATTAACAATTGGAGATTTTTTATTAATTAGAAATCCAAAATCAATCCAATTGAGAGCGTCATTCTAATGCTAGGGCTTCATTCTGACTAGGTTGGGCATGATCAATCAAGCCGAGCATGTATCTCTATAGTTGGGTGTTTCCTTAGGTAATAATTTGTCTTCAAAATACATGCACCATTATGATTATATAGTAGTTATTATAACTACCTACAGCCCGTTCTCATTTAAGTTCAGGTTTATTCTACCTATGGTGTATGGGTGCTATTGAATGATTGGAACAGTTTCTATTATTACAATTAAATAATTAGTTCTCTATATTCCAACAGATTCTCGATCTTGTTATCTTTGGATTTATGATGTGGCATTAATTGAATGTAGCATGCATATAATATTGAATGATAAATACTTACAAAAACAACCAATAAGTCAAATGAACTAGCCATTACAAGAAACAAGTAAGAGAAAACACATTTCACATGCATAATCCTTTAATAGGCATATTATAGAAAGTAACCGATGACCATACATATTGCAAGGGTTGCACTTGTCATGACTCCTCGCATGAAACCTTCTATGTTACCTCATCTAACTTTGAGTCGACTTATAACCATGTAAACAATTTCAAATTTACTTTACAATTTAGACCTATAACGTTTATTAATTTTTTATTTTATATTTTAAAGTTGATTAATTATAATTACATTAACCCTAATCTTAAGGATTAAATATTATACTAACCCCAACCTATAATGTATATATATATAAAGAGAGAGAGAAATATAATTCTATTTAGATTGATTGAAACTACATTTAACCAATTTGAATTTAAATAATCTAAAATAATATACAAATTATATTAAAATTTAGTTTATCTTACTTTCATTTACAAATAATGAAAATTAATTTACATTATGTATAACACATTTAACACATAATAACTTAACAGATTTAACAATGCAAATAGAATACTTTTAACCCTTTCTACATTGAGTATACATACATGCAATTCCTAAAATACATTGTATGTAACCACAATGTATAATCAATTTCAATAAATTTTATTTATGACCTATTAAAACATTTAACAATGCAAATAGAATACTTTTAACCCTTTCTACATTGAGTATACATACATGCAATTCCTAAAATACATTGTATGTAACCACAATGTATAATCAATTTCAATAAATTTTATTTATGACCTAGTTCTGGGTGGATATTGCGCATGGAATCCAGAAAACCCTAAGCCTATGTCATTTCCTCGGCATAGTTTTGATGAGTTCCTCTGCAACTACGCCATGACTTAGATGTTGCCATGATTGGGGCTCAGTTGCTAGGTTTCAGTTTCACAACAGGCTCATTTCAATGTCACTCCTGACCTAGTTGGGCGTAGTACATTGTGGAGACATTGTTATTCAAAAAGGAGGAGCTATAAATTATGGAAACATTGGTATAGTTTCTTCCAGACTGCCCCATGGGATGTTGCACAAGGATTCAGTGACGCGCTATGCAAAGAAGTAATGCTCACAAGATTCACGACTTACGGTGCAAGGAAGACTCACCAACAGTGAGTTTTCTAGACTCGGGTTTAAATGGAGGTGGTTCGGTGTCTTGTAGAATGCACAAATAATTTTGTTTGACAACCAAGGATTTTGTACTGGCTTCCTTTAGGATGAGCAAAGTTACACCCACACGATGTACGCAACTTGTAAATAATGGGTAAGTGTTGGGATTTTTGAGTGTGATACATAGTGTCCATTAACATACACATTTTTTTCTCGATGGGTGTAGCCTCTAGCTTGCCCCCCTCCCATCCTCCTCTCTCCCAGGCCTGTCGTTAGCTTAACACTTATAGAGGAAAGAGAGGCATTCCCTCCCATGGCTTATGCCAACCTCTCCCCCACTCGCTGGGAACAGTACAACAGTGAACAAACCCACCATACAAGATATGCCAATTATGGAAACGATGGTATCTTTAGTTTTGCATATGGGTTTGCACCACCGCTTCCCCAACTTAATTTTTCTGTTTTGTTGTTTCTTTTCATTTTCATTACAGAGTAGCATCCTTATGACGTGATCCCCTCCCTCTCTTCAGTTGACAGTTATTTTTGGGCTATTTTATTTATTCATAAGGACCCAAATGTTATGAGATATCCTTTTGAAAGTTAAAATTCCTGAAACCTCATGTAAACACTGGCCACCTGTAAAAGAGGGTGCATATCCATTGTTTCCATACTATATCCACTTGATGGGCAGTGTCTACTTGAGGTTTCAGGAATTTTAATATATATGTGTGTGTGTAATTGATTCTGGAGGGGCCTCATGAGGATCAGCCCACTCCTTCGCTCTCTCCCTACTGCCATCAGCGACAGTAAGCTACAGGCTCACAATCTACATGTTAATGGCCTCCTCTTAGCACAACCCTTCCATTGGCCTTCTGCTTAGCGAGTGGGCATGCCATTAGGTAAAAGATGGTCACACAAGCAATCGCGGGGCCCTTCCCCACTCAGTCTCATATTATATAGAGAAACACTAGAGAAACACTGGTCGAAGTCTGAGTTATATATTAAACCCACACGCCAAAACTAAAAGTCCTCTTTCAAGATTAAATTGGTTATACGATTGCTTCATAATGTTCCATATCTCCCTGGTAATAAGAAGTCACATTTACACAGGTCCATGGGAATGAATCTTCTGGTTCATACATTGTCGGTGTTAGATCTCTAGTTGTTGGTGCTGTATCAAAATAAGCAGTTGCTGAATCAGCTGGTATAAGCTAATAAATGGTGGAAAGAAAATGAAAAGTCGTTGGAGTAAAAAATTACGGTATTTGTGAGGATTGAGAATGTGAAAGAGGAATGAAGCTCATCGCAAGAAATACACAAATCCCTCTTACTTTAAATCAATTTTCTTAGTCCTCAACGCATTATTATGAACTCAACCATTTCTCGGAAATTTAACCGTCTAATTCTTAAATTTCGTGGTTAATTTCTGACAGTAATTTATGAGAGTAATTTCTGATAGTAATTAACATACGATTAGTTTCCATTTGATAGTTTAATTGTGCAATCTCTTCATAATTGATATCCAACAATTAAACTGGAAGAGCTCATTAACGTGGCTAACACATGTGTGCATCCCTCTACATGGAACAATTCTTGATTTTATTTATTTATTTCTATTACATTATATCTTACGCTAGAAATTGCCTTAATGGATTAATGGGAATAATTATTATTTTATTGTGTAATGATAACAAACCTTGGGTATCCCACCCCACGAAAAAAATAAACATTGAAATACTTTATGAAGAAAACGTGTGTGTAATTGAAGGGGCGTTTATTTAAACAATTATTCCATCTTCAAAATGGTTTTAATTGTTTAGTGGTTGTAGGTGTAAAGGAAGCCAACAATCAACGAGACCCACCATCCATCTTGTAGGGGTTTCTATCTTGCATTAATCCCTCTGGTTCTAGATTTGGAACCATGGCTTTGATACCATGTGTAGGACATGTCGAGGTCCTTCTTTTTTATTTAAATCAAATGAGTAATTTTATTTTGAGGAAGGTTACGGGTCTTTTTTGGCAAATACCAATCTACCTATTTACATAGTTCGAACGGGCCAAAGACTGCACAAAGCATTACAGAGAGGGAGGGGATCACACGTTAAAACAAATTACAATTGCATGAAGCACAATTATGGAATAGGATGGTAATAACTACTCCCCATTGATGCTAAGAAATCCTTGAGGAAGAAGACATGCTTTGTTAGCCGGGGCATCTGCAAGATTGTTTAAATCCGGGAGAATGTGGAAAGAATCAGCCATGTCAAATTCTTTCAATATAATCTGAATTCTCTGTAGTAATATATTCAAGGCAAAATTATTGAAGTTGTCAGCTGAATTTAAGGCTTTTATCAGCATCTCAGAATCACCAAAGATTTGAACATACTTGAATCCTTTCTCCTTAACAAACTGACTTGCCATGAGGAGGTTGTAGCTTTCAACCTGGTTGTTTGACATGGTTCCAAGTCCCCAACTAAAACTGAATTTGGTCAATCTGTCAGGAGAGAAAACCAAGCCCCTAGCTCCAGAGGACCCAGGATTCCCCTTGGAAGCACCATCAAAGCAAATTGTCGCTGAAGAGGAACTCATCCAAAATGATTTAAATGCATCCTTATTCCCATGAAACCTTCAGGAAGGGATACTGACCAGTTTGACACAAATCGATTTTTTCCAACAGCTTGAGGACAAGAAGCCAACCGCAATGAAGCTAGGAGAGTAGAAGAGGGCATTGTTTTTCCAATATATTCAGCAAACCTCAATTTGGATTTAAAAGCCACGATCTAGGAGATCGAGATCTGTTCATTAAAAATGCATCTATTTCTGGCTAGCCACAGAGACCACCACGTGAATTTCATGATCGAGTGCCAATTTTTGTGCAGAATTACAGAGTTTGATTTCAGTGGGCGTCGATCGTGCCAGAATGAATAAAGAGATTTTACAGAATTTTGAATTGGAAACGAGCAGTCAACACCGTGAAGAACTAGAGCCCAAATGTTTTTAGAGAAATCACAATCAACAAGAAGATGATCAGCTATCTCCAAGGCTGATTTGCAAAAATAGCAGCAAAAAGGGCCATTGAAGCCACGTTTTAAAAGGTTGTCACATGTTAGCACCTTTTTATTCAATAACATCCAAGAAAAGAAATTAACCTTCGGAAGATAATGAGAAAACCAGATAGTTTTCCAAATCATAGGTAAAAAGCATGAAGAGTGGGAAGTTTGAAGTACATTGAAACCTTTGGCTGCTGTGTAAAAACCATCAATTTCCCAACCCCAACTATCTCTATGGGAGATATGGATAGGGCGAGGCCAGAAAGAGAAGAGAGCAACAAAAATTTTGGGAAATTAAGTTGAGCAGGAAGATTTGGGAGAGACCAACCAGCCCAGTTGCCAATGTTGTCCCAATAGAAGATATCATCCAAGCAGAGCAGTCCTTTATTTGTTGCCCAATTCAAAATCTCTGTTAACTGAATGACAGAGGAAAGAGAAGATTTCCTGAAGATTTTATCCTTCTAGAGAAGGATCCTCTTCCCATTGCTAGGGATTCTAAATAGTTGTTGATTAAAAAAATCAAAACCTTTTGTGCAAGATTTCCGGATAGTAGTGCCAGTTGGTGTATTAGCAGAACTAATATTTCTCAATGAGCCACCTTTAAGGTATTTCATCTGAAAAATCTTAATAACTGGGTGTTTTTTGTCCATGAATAGTTCTCAAATCAGTTTGCCACTCAACACCAGATTAGCCAGACCAGGGTCACAAATTTGTAATCCACCTTCTGAAATGGGTCTCTTAAGAACTTCCCAGCTTACCAAATTCATCTTATTTTGACTTCCTTTACCACCATTCTAGAGAAAATCTCGCAATAGTTTAGAAATATGAGCCGAGATAGACTTACGGGCAAGCAGTAAAGAGGATTAGAAAATAGGAAATGTTGAAAGAGCTACCTTAATCAAGATTAATTTTTCAGCCTTGGTTAACCAGTGTCCACCCCAAGAAGCGATTTTCGCTTTTAACTTGGCCAACACATCAAGCCAAAGAGAAGGAGGGGACGATCCAAGAGTTAAGGGAAGCCCCAAATACTTTATCTTCTCCCACTTGTCAAAACCATGGAATCCCAAGAAGTTTGTTATTCAAAGAATTACCGAATGATCTACATTCCAACAATAAAAAACACTTTTACTTTTGTTAATCAATGCTCCTTAAATTTGGCAAATTTTTTTGAAGAATTTCATTAAATGCCCGAGCAATCTTCAAAGAGGCCCCTCCTAGAAGAAGAGAATCATCTGTGAAAAGAGCATGGTTGATTGGGTCCACACCCCTAGAAAACTTAATGCCCGGGATGTAACCAACTTCCTTTTCAACTAAGAGTTTCAGACATCAATATGTATAGAAAAAGAGACATCAATATGTATAGAAAAAGAGACATCAAACATCCTTGGGGGAGACCTCTGGTAGCTTTGAAAAAATCAGCATGTCTTCCATTGCCTAATGGCGCAATCCAAGGCCTATATGTGCATGCTTTGATCAAATTTACGAACTTAGAGCAAAACCCAAAAGAGAGAAAAACATCATAGAGAAAGGGAAGCTTTACTCAATCAAAGGCGTTCTTCATATCCAACTTAATTAACGTTCCTTTCTCCTTCCTTTGGAAACTTGAACAAGGAGATTCTTGAACTTGGATTGCATTATCCACTAAATGTCTTCCCTTTACGAATCCCCCTAGAGAGGAGAGATCAACTTACCCAGCAAGAGCTTAAATCTTTTGGCTAGAAGTTTGGCAAGAATCTTGTAAGAAGCATTACATAGCGAAATAGGATGGAACTTGCCGAAGGATGAAGGGTTGACTTCCTTGGGGATAACGGAGAGAAATGTAGAGTTGGTACACCCTCCCACTTTTGCTTTTTTTTGGAAGGAAGTCACCATACAGATCACATCTAATTTAATGATGGGCCATCAGACTTTAAAAAAATGAAAAGAAAAGCCATCCGTCCCAGGAGCTTTATCCAGCTCCATTTCCTATATGACATCAACAATTTCCTTTTCAAAGAAGGGTTTCATATAATCATAATTGTCCTCAGCACTGACAAGAGAAGGAACATTATCCAAAAATTCAGAAGACACTTCCTCATCAAAGAGACCATCATCCTGAAACAAACGCTGAAAATTCCTACTAGCAGACTGTTTAAGAAGATCTTGACCTTTAATGATGTCCCCCTCGCTAGTGGAGATTTCTGAAATATGATTTCTGGACATTCTATCCTTGCATTAACGATGGAAGAATGCAGTGTTCTTATCACTCACCTTCAGTCATAGGCTTCGAGACTTCATCCTAAGATGTTCCTCTTCCTGTCTAAAAGATTGAGAAATTTTAAACTGGGAAAGTTGTTCCAGAGCTAATTGAGAAATGGTAATTTCATGTTCTTCCAATATTATTACGATTGTAGATTGTTGATGTATTAGTAACTTCGGAATGTATTCACTTGTATATCTTATGTATTATACCCTGATGTTTATTCCAAGAAGTATCTATAATGTAATTGAGTCATGTCATGCCCCGATGTTCCAATCAGGAGATTCAATAATGTAAACAAGTCATGTAAAGTCATTGAGGTTAACCCTCCATTGTAAGTCGGGGCAATAGTCCCCACATTTGTGTCAAGGTTAACCCTCCTTGTTGATCAGAGGGCAAAGTCCCCATTGTTGTGGGGCATTAGGGTTATTAGACTCTCCTAAAGATGTCAGCTCTAGTAAGTAATTGTTAAGTGGGGCCAAGATGTTAAAGTGGACATTAAGTGAACGAAAGAATATAAATAGAGAGTGAGCCTCTCTATTTATCACACACACACTCACTCACTGGGGCGCATGAGTGAGAGAGGAGAAGCTCTCTCAAGTGTGAGAGAGAGAACAAGATGTGGAGATCATCTTTTCTATTTTTGGGTTTTACTGCTGCTGTTGGTGATCATTCTATCTCTGAGGAAGTTGCGGGGTTTTCTCCTTTATGGCTTCCTAGAGGAAAATTCTATGTGTCTCTTGTCTCTTATGTTTATTGTTGTGCATGTTATTCTCTCAGATAAGATCCTAAGATAATGCTAGCTTGAATGATAAAAATCTAACATGGTATCAGAGCTAACCTGAGAAGAAGACATTATGCAGCTGCAAAAGCTAGGGCTTCTTACTTTTTGGGTCTCTCTCCATAATCCATCAGCAAAAGTATGCTAGGATGACTCTCCATTGAAGGGCGCATTTTTCTGTGGAAGCAGAATTCGATTTCGAGCATTTTTCAATTTTTTGTGCGGGGATTTAGGGCTTCTTACAAAAAAATATTTTTTTAGTGAGCCTGGCTTAGGATTTCTATCCTCATCAAAATCAAATTTTAGAGACCTGGGTCGATATTTTTGGTTGGGTATAACTCTGGGAAAGTCAAACCCTAGTTTGACCCTGGGCCGAAAAAACCCTAAAATACCAAAACTGATAAGTTTTGGTAAATTCACTATATCTCAAGATTGGAGAAGGCTCGGGAGCTGAAACTTTCACAGGATGAAGATAAAATCCTAATTTACACTGTATCCAAATTTCAGCCTCATATTCGCTATATTCTAGGAGATATGATCCCTCCAAGTTAAGGTTCTTGCCTCTTCCAAGATTCATCCCTAAACAGGACACCCGGGGAGAATTGCTATATCTCGGGCTACGAAGGTCCAAATGAAATTTCTGAAGATGTTCCAGAAATGGCACGGACTTTAATTTATGTGGTCCAAGTTTCAGACCCAGAATATGAAACAGTGACATGTGGAATTCCGTAAAACTTCGCTATCTTGAACATTCCTGAAACAAGCCACCTTGGGAAAACAATCATAAGTCCCAATTGGTGAAACCAATTCTGATGAAACCTGTGGTGCTAGAACAGGGACAGGCGAGGCTACCTCAGTTCGAAGTTTTAGACACAAAGGAGTAGTAATCGTGGGGATACCACAAAAACACTAGCAGGCATTTCTGCAGAAGAAATTGGTAAACTAGGGCTTCCTGTTCCAGGAGCTTCCCTCCACTGTTTTCAGAAAAGGAGTACATTGGACGGCTCACCTTGAAGAGGTCTATCTTTCTATCCAATCAAATCTAAAAGATTCCAAGTTTTGAAAATTAGGGTTTCTCTGACAAACCCTAGATCAGCCAGCTCCGGAACCAAGACGGACACCTCAAATTGGTAAGATCTAATCTTTTGCTATTTTCATTTGAGGTTCTCATTTCAAAATGATCTATCACATCAGCTTAATGATAAGCTTGGTGAAGTTGACAACTTCCAAGCATGGAAGTATATGATCTCTCTGAAGAAAATGAATTGGACACCTACATAACTAGAGAGGTTCCAATTCCAGAGGGAGATGAGGCTAAAAGCCTTAGACAAGAAGAACTTGGTCAAGGCCAAGAAGATCATTGCTGATTCAATCATGAATAACCTTATACCACAAGTGTCTTCCCTAAAGACACCAAAAGAGATGTCTGATTCCTTCAACAAGCTATTTGAAGGGAAGAACATAAATCAGAATATGACTTAGAGAAAACAGTTGAAGGATGTGAAGATCCAGAATGCAGAGACCATACAATCATACTTTACAAGTGTCTCTCAAATCAAAGAACAACTTGAAGCGGTAGAAGAAGAATTGGAGAATGCAGAAGTTGTGATAACCACCTTGAATGGCCTCCCAAGATCATGGGATTCATTCATTCGAGGAATGTGTGCCAGAAGGAAATGATTACTTTCAGCAGACTCTGGGAGGAGCACACACAAGAAGAATCTCGACTCATAATAAGAGAAAAGAAGATGGGAGCAACTGAAGATCAAGCTCTCACCATCCAAAGAAGATCCTCAAGCGATGAGGAATACGAAGAACTCAATTCTTGAAGAACCGTTTATCCATCTTATTATTTGGATAAGAAATGATGAATGAAGAAGATGATGAAGCCGAAGGCTCAAGAAGGAGTCTACCCACGAAACAAATAAAGATAAGTATTCAATTGTCATTTCATGATATTGTTTTGTTATGCATTTGTTTATATTCAGTTGATGTAGTATGCATGATAGAATGTTTGCATTAATGATAGTATACTACTAATATGCATGTAATGGGTAAGTAGCTCATGGTGCTATACAACTCTCCAGTGCTACTCATCTAGAATGAAACCTCTTTGCTGACATATTGGATTAGTGCACAATCTCAATGTTGTCCTGATAGATATGGAAGGCATCTAGAAAGTCTCCGTGAGATATGGATGAATGTTGTATTGCCTTAAATAGTTGCATGATCATATATTTATGCATAAGAATTTGCCATTATGAATATGCCTTATGAAATGTTTCTAACCATGCAAGTGCATTTGACTTGTAGGAAAGATCACGTCCAATCACCTACAAGCAAAAGAGGATGAGACTTGTTCCGAAGAACAAGTGACGACAGTTCAAGATGAAGAATAATATGATGAATGCAGTGACATCATTGATGCAGAACCTTCCAGCCATGAAGAAGTAACCAAGAAGAAAGGGAAGACCAGTTCAAGACGAATGATGTCTAGGATGCAGTATCGATACATGAAGGGAAGTTCATAGTTCCATCATGCAGTAGATGGAAACATCATGGGATACAAGGCAAGATTCGTAGCATGAGGCTTATCACGAAAAGAAGGCCTTGTTCAAGCTCATAAGACACCCATGGGATAACACATACATGATGAGCTTGATGAAGCTCTTAACCTTTGCTACAACTTTGAAGATGAAAGCCTATAGAGGATGACAAGCTCACATATCGGTGCGATAAGAACTTTTGAAAAGGTTCAAGATAGAGGATCTTGGTATCCAGTGATCCTAGATGGATACATAGAATATTAGTAGCAAAGGAAGCTACTTGTCACTCTGGTACAGAATGTTTAAGTGCATAGAGTATGAAAGACAGAGGGAGAATGATGCTTCGCTTCAGAGGAAGTGACTGCAAAAGATCCCGAGGTTCGACATGGTACAATGGGATGGATAGCTTATTGATGACTCTAGGCTTTACTGAGAGTAAAGCAGATTCCAACCTTTGCTTCAAGGTTGAAGGCAGAAGACCAGTAATGCTCCTGTTATATGTCGATAACTTGTCCCTGACAGAAAAGAGGAACTCATTAAAGTTGCAAGAAGGAGATTTGCTGCCAAGTTCGAGATGAAGGACTTGGGATGATGCACTACGTTCTAGGCATGGAGGTGTGGACAAGGGAAGTATGCGGTAGAGATCCTGAATAGGTTCAGGATGATGGATTGCAAGACCATGACCCAACCTATGGCATCGAACCTGAAGCTATTGAGTGTTGCTTCATAAGAGTCGGTTGATGCCACGATGTATCGTCAGATGATTTGTTCCTTAATGTACCTAACGAATACGAGACCAGATATTTGCTTTACTGTGAACACATTGAGACATGTTCACCTTATGGTTGCAAACCATGCAGTGAGGTACCTAAAGGGTATAGTTGATTATGGGCTCAAGTATGAGGCGAATCGGAATATTAACCTGGAAGGTTATGTGGATTCGTATTGGGCAGGCAGTGCCATTGATAGGAAGAGCACTTTGAGGTGCTACTTAAGTATGGCATCAGGTGTGATCTCTTGGTTTGACAGGATGGATTCCTGCATGGCACTGAGTACAGCCGAGGCAAAATATGTTGCCACTTGCGATTTGGGAGGTAGTATGTTTCTTTTGAAAACTACTATTTGATTTGATTAATCTGACTTGCATTTTGGTATGATGCAGAGAGGAGCAGTGAAGCTCCAGTTTGTGATCCAGATTGAGATCTATCGAAAGAGGGAGTTCTAGCATAGTTGGTAAGACAGGTTATCTGAGCATAAATCCTGGCGAAGCTCGTAGGTTGCTCAGACGTAAACGGTCCTGTAGGTTGTCCTCGGATGTAATCGGTCCTGGCGTAGCTCACAGGTTATCCTTGGACGTAATCAGCCCTGATGTGATTCTAATAGAAATGTCTAGAGTGAAGTTTGAGTACTTCAGGGAGAAGCTTGGTGTTCTCCAGATCGAGGTTCCTTCCAAAGGGAAGTCATGAGTCTGTGATGTGCCTTTCTGACATGGTGAGAGGATTGGTTCCTTCCATGGTCAGATGTAAGTGTTGTGCCCTTCTGACATGGTGAGAGGATTGGTTCCTTCCATGGTCAGATGTAAGTGTTGTGCCCTTCTGACATGGTGAGAGGATTGGTTCCTTCCATGGTCAGATGTAAGAGTTGTGACATGGTGAGAAGATTGGTTCCTTCCATTGTCAGATGTATGTGATGATCCCACATCTAGCATGAAAAAGGGCTGGCTCTGTGAAGACACATCTAGTATGAAAAAGGACTAGCTCTTTGTAGATCCCACATCCAACATGAAAAAGGGCTGGCTCTATGAAGACACATCTAGTATGAAAAAGGACTAGCTCTATGTAGATCCCACATCCAACATGAAAAAGGGTTGGCTCTGTGAATACACATCTAGTGTGAAAAAGGACTAGCTCTATGTAGATCCCACATCCAATATGAAAAAGGGCTGGCTCTGTGAAGACACATCTAGTATGAAAAAGTACTAGCTCTGTGTAGATCCCACATCCAATATGAAAAAGTACTAGCTCTGTGAAGACACATCCAGTATGAAAAAGGACTGGCTCTATGTAGATCCCACATCTAGTATGAAAAAGGACTAGCTCTGTGAAGACACATCCAGTATGAAAAAGGACTGGCTCTATGTAGATCCCACATCTAGTATGAAAAAGGACTAGCTCTGTGAAGACACATCCAGTATGAAAAAGGACTGGCTCTATGTAGATCCCACATCTAGTATGAAAAAGGACTAGCTTTGTGATGACACATCCAGTATGAAAAAGGGCTGGCTCTGTGTAGATGCCACATCTAGTATGAAAAAGGACTAGCTCTTTGATGATACATCCAGTATGAAAAAGGACTGGCTCTGTAGATGTGCATCCAGCATGCAAAAGGGCTGGCTCTGTCGATGAATACCTACATGGAGGCTTGTCCTACAACCAACATGAAAAAGGGCTGGCTCTGTAGAACTTCCTGTGATGAGAAGAATGAAGATATAGCACCATTTGATTGAGATAGTGGAAGCAGTGATGATAATGATGATCCAGCTTTAATGATGATCCAGACTTGATGAAGATAACTTGACAATTAATATGACTTGACGATGAAGATGACTTGAAGATGAAGATGACTTGATGATGATCCAGATGATACAGAGAAGAAGACTTGTGCTAATAAATTGTGTCGAGAGAATACATTTCTAGTTAAGAGGGAGTGTTGATGTATTTGTAACTTTTGAATGTATTCACTTGTATATCTTATGTATTATACCTCGATGTTTATTCCAGGAAGTATCTATAATGTATTTGAGTCATGTCATGCCCCAATGTTTCGATCGAGAGATTCAATAATGTAAACAAATCCTGTAAAGTCATTGAGGTTAACCCTCCATTGTAAGTCGGGGCAATAGTCCCCACATTTGTGTCAAGGTTAACCCTCCTTATTGATCGGAGGGCAAAGTCCCCACAGTTGTGGGGCACTAGGGTTATTAGACTCTCCTAGAGATGTCGGCTCTAGTAAGTAATTGTTAAGTGGGGCCGACATGTTAAAGTGGACATTAAGTGAATGAAAGAATATAAATAGATATTGAGCCTCTCTATTTATCACACACACACTCACTCATTCGGGCGCATGAGTGAGAGAGGAGAAGCTCTCTCAAGTGTGTGAGAGAGAACAAGCTGTGGAGATCATCTTTTCTATTTTCGGGTTTTATTGATGCCATTGGTGCTCATTCTTTCTCTGAGGAAGTTGCACGGTTTTCTCCTTTATGGTTTCCCCGAGGAAAATTCTTTGTCTCTTGTCTCTTGTGTTTATTGCTGTGCATGTTATTCTCTCAGATAAGATCATAAGATAATGCTAGATTGAATGATAAAAATCTAACACAGATAACGCAAACACTCTTTCTTTCCTGTTGGTCGTAGGAGAAGAAAGAGGTGTTTTGACCCACTTCTTCAACGCGAGTTTGGTTTTCTTCAATTTATGTTCCCAGAAAAAACTGGGAGATCCAACTACATAGTGGGACCAAGCCTGAGATACAATGTCCATAAACTCGTCTTTCTCAATCCAGAGAGGGCTGAACTGGAACGGGATTGGCCCAAGTTCCTCTTCTTTTTCAAACAATAGAGAAATTGGGCTCTTACCATCCAAAGAAGATCCTCAAGCAATGAGCAATACGAAGAACTCAACTCTTGAAGAACCTTTTATCCATCTTATTATTTGGATAAGAAATGATGAATGAACAAGATGATGAAGCTGAAGGCTCAAGAAGGAGTCTACCCACGAAACAAATAAAGATAAGTATTCAATTGTCATTTCATGATATTGTTTTGTTATGCATTCGTTTATATTCAGTTGATGTATTATGCATGATAGAATGTTTGCATTAATGACAGTATACTACTAATATGCATGTAATGGGTAAGTAGCTCATGGTGCTATACAACTCTCCAATGCTACTTATCTAGAATGAAACCTCTTTGTTGACATATTGGATTAGTGTACAATCTCAATGTTGTCCTGGTAGAGATGGAAGGCATCTAGAAAGTTTTTGTGAGATATGGATGAATGTTGTATTGGCTTAAATAGTTGCATGATCATATATTTATGCATAAGAATTTGCCATTATGAATATGCCTTATGAAATGTTTCTAACCATACAAATGCATTTGACTTGTAGGAAATATCGCGTACAATCACCTACAAGCAAAGGAGGATGAGACTTGTTCCGAAGAACAAGCGATGACAATTCAAGATGAAGAATAATATGACGAATGCAGCGACATCATTGATGCAGAACCTTCCAGCCATGAAGAAGTAACCAAGAAGAAAGGGAAAGCCAGTTCAAGACGAATGATGTCTAGGATGCAGTATTGATACATGAAGGGAAGTTCGTAGTTCAATCATGCAGTAGATGGAAACATCATGGGATACAAGGCAAGATTCGTAGCACGAGGCTTCTCACGAAAAGAAGGCCTTGTACGAGCTCAGAAGACACCCATGGGATAACACATACATGATGAGCCTGATGAAGATCTTAACCTTTGCTACAAGGTTGAAGATGAAAGCCTATAGAGGATGACAAGCTCACATATGGGTGCGATAAGAACTTTTGAAAAGGTTCAAGATAGAGGATCTTGGTATCCAGTGACCCTAGATGGATACATAGAATATTAGTAGCAAAGGAAGCTACTTGTCACTCCGGTACAGAATGTTTCAGTGCATAGAGTACGAAATACATAGGGAGAATGATGCTTCGCTTCAGAGGAAGTGACTGCAGAAGCTCCCGTGTTTCGACATGGTACGACAGGATGGATAGCTTACTAATGACTCTAGGCTTTACTGAGAGTAAAGCAGATTCCAACCTTTGCTTTAAGGTTGAAGGCAGAAGACCAATAATTCTCATGTTATATGTCGATGACTTGTCCCTGATAGAAAAGAGGAACTCATTAAAGTTGCAAGAAGGAGATTTGCTACCAAGTTCAAGATGAAGGACTTGGGATGATGCACTACGTTCTAGGCATGGAGGTGTGGACAAGGGAAGTATGCAATAGAGATCCTGAATAGGTTCAGGATGATGGATTGCAAGACCATGACCCAACCTATGGCATCGAACCTGAAGCTATTGAGTGTTGCTTCATCAGAGTCGGTTGATGCCACGATGTATTGTCAGATGATTTGTTCCTTGATGTACCTGACAAATACGAGACAAGATATTTTCTTTGCTGTGAACACATTGAGACATGTTCACCTGATGGTTGCAAAGCATGCAGTGAGGTACCTGAAGGGTACAATTGATTATGGGCTCAAGTATGAGGCGAATTAGAAGATTAACCTGGAAGGTTATGTGGATTCATATTGGGCAGGCAATGCCATTGATAGGAAGAGCACTTTGAGGTGCTACTTTAGTATGAGATCAGGTGTGATCTCTTGGTTTGACAGGATGGAGTTCTGTATGGCGTTGAGTACATCTGAGGAAAAATATGTTGCCACTTGTGATTTGGGAGGTAGTATGTTTCTTTTGAAAACTACTATTTGATTTTATTGATCTGACTTGCATTTTGGTATGATGAAGAGAGGAGCAATGAAGCTCCAGTTTGTGATCCAGACCGAGATCTCTCGAAAGAGGGAGTTCTAGCATAGCTGGTAAGACAGGTTGTCTGAGCATAAATCCCGGCAAAGCTCGTAGGTTGCTTAGACGTAAATGTTCCTGTAGGTTGTCCTCGGATGTAATTGGTCCTGGAGAAGCTCATAAGTTATCCTTGGACGTAATCAACCCTGATGTGATTCTATGCTAGAAATGGCCAGAGTGAAGTTTGAGTACTTCAGGGAGAAGATTGGTGTTCTCCAGATCGAGGTTCCTTCCAAAGGGAAGTCATGAATCCGTGATGTGCCTTTATGACATGGTGAGAGGATTGGTTCCTTCCATGGTCATATGTAAGTGTTGTGCCCTTTTGACATGGTGAGAGGATTGGTTCCTTCCATGGTTAGATGTAAGAGCTGTGACATGGTGAGAAGATTGGTTCCTTCCATTGTCAGATGTATGTGATGATCCCACATCCAACATGAAAAAGGGTTGGCTCTGTGAAGACACATCTAGTATGGAAAAGGACTAGCTCTTTGTAGATCCCGCATCCAGCATGAAAAAGGGTTGGCAGTATGAAGACACATCCAGCATGAAAAAGGGCTGGCTCTGTGAATACAGCATGAAAAAGGGCTGGCTCTGTGAATACACATCTAGTATGAAAAAGGACTAGCTCTATGTAGATCCCGCATCCAGCATGAAAAAGGGCTGGCTCTGTGAAGACACATCTAGTATGAAAAAGGACTAGCTCTGTGTAGATCCCACATCCAATATGAAAAATGACTAGCTCTATGAAGACACATCCAGTATGAAAAAGGACTGGCTTTGTGTAGATCTCACATCTAGTATGAAAAAGGACTAGCTCTGTGATGACACATCCAGTATGAAAAAGGACTGGCTCTGTGTAGATCCCACATCTAGTATGAAAAAGGACTGGCTCTGTGTAGATCCCACATCTAGTATGAAAAAGGACTAGCTCTGTGATGACACATCCAGTATGAAAAAGGACTGGTTTTATGTATATGCCACATCTAGTATGAAAAAGGACTACTCTTTGATGATACATCCAGTATGAAAAAGGACTGGCTCTGTAGATGTGCATCTAGCATGAAAAAGGGTTGGCTCTGTCGATGAATACCTACATGGAGGCTTGGCCTACAACCAGCATGAAAAAGGGCTGGCTCTGTAGAACTTCCTGTGATGAGAAGAATGAAGAGATAGCACCATTTGATTGAGATAGTGGAAGCAGTGATGATAATGATGATCCAGTGATGATCTAGCTTTAATGATGATCCAGATCAAGTGATGATCCAGACTTGATGAAGATAACTTAACAATTAAGATGACTTGATGATGAAGATGACTTGAAGATGAAGATGACTTGATGATGATCCAGATGATACAGAGAAGAAGACTTGTCCTGATAAATTGTGTCGAGCGAATACCTTCCTAGTTAAGAGGGAGCGTTGATGTATTTGTAACTTCGGAATGTATTCACTTGTATATCTTATGTATTATACCCTGATGTTTATTCCAGGAAGTATCTATAATTTAATTGAGTCATGTCATGCCCCGATGTTCCGATCGAGAGATTCAATAATGTAAACAAGTCATGTAAAGTCATTGAGGTTAACCCTCCATTGTAAGTCGGGGCAATAGTCCCCACATTTGTGCCAGGGTTAACCCTCCTTATTGATCGGAGGGCAAAGTCCCCACAGTTGTGGGGCACTAGGGTTATTAGACTCTCCTAGAGTTGTCGGCTTTGGTAAGTAATTGTTAAGTGGGGTCGACATGTTAAAGTGGACATTAAGTGAACGAAAGAATATAAATAGAGATTGAGCCTCTCTATTTATCACACACACACTCACTCATTGGGGCGCATGAGTGAGAGAGGAGAATCTCTCTCAAGTGTGTGAGAGAGAACAAGCTATGGAGATCATCTTTTCTGTTTTCAGGTTTTACTGCTGCCATTGGTGCTCATTCTGTCTCTGAGGAAGTTGCAGGGTTTTCTCCTTTATGGTTTACCCGAGGAAAATTCTTTGTGTCTCTTGTCTCTTGTGTTTATTGTTGTGCATGTTATTCTCTTAGATAAGATCATAAGATAATGCTAGCTTGAATGATAAAAATCTAACAAAGATAACGCAAACACTCTTTCTTTCTTGTTGGTCGTAGGAGAAGAAAGAGGTGTTTTGACCCACTTCTTCAACGTGAGTTTGGTTTTCTTCAATTTATATTCCCAGACAAAACTGGGAGATCCAACTACATATTGGGACCAAGCCTGAGATACAATGTCCATAAACCCGTCTTTCTCAATCCAGAGAGGGCTGAACTGGAACGGGATTGGCCCAAGTTCCTATTCTTTTTCAAACAACAGAGAAATTGGGTGGTGATCTGACATGAGCTTGGGTAAAATTTTAGATGAGATAATGGATTTTCAATCCATCAGTGCACTATGAACAAGAAATCAGTCAAGTCTGGTAGGAATGCTTGTGGCACCCACTTTGTGATTGGTCCACGTAAAAAAACGCCCAAGCTTGGGTTTTAAGTCAATCAAATCCCAGACTTGGATCAACTCCTCCACCGTGCCATGCAGATGATCCTTGCCTCGCATACCACCTTTTTTTTCGTCTGAGGCTAATGTAATGTTAAGATCACCTGCTACTATTATGTTTACAAGAGAGCTGGACTCTAGGAAGTCTGATAATGAGGCGAATATTTATTCCCTCATACAATAATATTCACTAGAAAACTTGGTAAATCAAATAACCCATAATGTGTATATTGATGATAGAATAGATAAGATGATTACAATGATTGATAACCCGCCTATTAAATAAGGCTTGGGAATTGTGAATGAAATGTCATGTCCTTTCATCTTCAATATAATTAATTATGTTTATTATTAATTATTTAATTATTATATTTATTTATGTTCATTTCATTGCCTTCCCCTTAAGGGAATCTTTGTCCTCAAAGATGTATTGACATTAATGTCTGATTTACTTTATCTGTCGTCTCGAGATCCTTTCCCTTTTTTGTATTTGCAACATTTGAGGAAATGAGCCGATACGAGTTACGAATTCCCCCAGAGAATTGCTGCATCGTATCTACTATAGTCCACCCCAGATCTATTTTTATTGGAGTTCTAAGATCATTTTGTGGGACGATTCGTCTCAATTGTTGTTTAGTATGTCGATATTTTTGCATGTCCACATAAGTCTTCTGTGAATATTCATTTTGACCTTGTCGTTGGTCAAAATGACGATTATAATTAGGATGTCTATAAGGTGTAAGTGTTGTTTGTTCTTCTTTCTTTTGGACTATAGTGCAGACTGTCTTCACTTCCTCGATTTGATTTTTGGATGCATTTTCCTGGATTTGTGCTTCTTGGTTCTCTAGTAGATTGTTATGATTTTGAATCTTTTTTATTTTTTCATCTTGTGACTTTTTTTTCAATTTCTAACTCCTTGATTTGATTTTGTAGTTCCTGATTATGATTATTTAGACACTGGTTTTCTTCTTGCTTTTCCAGTATTTTTCTTTCGAGGTCTTCACCGGAGTGTTCCCTCTTGCTATTATTTTTTGATTTTTTGATTTTTGTAATCAGTGTTTTGTTATGATTTCTTAATTTGAAAATTTCTTCAGAATTGTTGGATATTGTTTTATTACTCTTTGCGATCTCCATCTTGTGTTCCTTTTTAGAGTCGCTATTTTGTTGTTGAAGAACTTTTATCTGTTCTCGATACTGGTCAACCACATATTATTGATCTTCTCATTTATGTCGTATGTATGTCAGTTCTTCATCTTTGTCATTAACGATTTTGTTTAAGCGTATTATTTCTGCTTCGTAATCACTTATTTCTTTCCTTATATCTTGATTTTTTTGTCTCTGATTGAAATCACTTTCATCTTTTAATTTTTTAATTTGGGTAGACAATTTTTCTATACGATTTTTCTGGTCAGAAATTTTTTGTTCCTTGAGCTCCTTTTGCATCTTATGTAATTTAATTAGTACTTTCGATTTCGTATTCATGTCTCGTAATTCTTCATTGTCTCTTCGATAACGCTTTAACTTGGCTTCTAATTTCTCTATTTGTAGTCGCAAATCAGATTCCATGATCTCTGATTTCTTCGACATTAGATGGTTGTCTTGGATTATAGATAGTTGTTGATTTTTTTTCCCTTGATAGATTGGTCTTCTTTGTTAGGTTAATAACCTCTTTTTTTCTAAAAATAAGATTATAAATAATCATTATTATAATTTCTTTTTATAATAATTATTATTAATTAATAATATTATTATATTAATGTTTTATAAACTATATATATAGTTTATTATATAAATTTTTTAAATAATAATTAATTATTGTATTACATTTTTTAATTATTATATTAAATATTTTAGCCCCAAGAGTTAGCTCAATCGGTCGAGTACTCGTAGTTAGGCCTCCCAGCATGTGAGGTTGCGGGATCCATTCTCATTGACTCTCTTGGGGTTAGCCACGCAGCGGCCGCGGGTGTGAGGCCCCTTCGGGTGGGTCCGCCAGAAATTATTCCGTGGATGTAGCCCGTTGGTCAAGTCGGCGTGTGAACCACATTGAAAATATATATATATATATATATATATATATATATAATAAAAATCTTTATTTTATTATTTGTTTTAATAATAATAAAATAAGGTTTTGAAATATAATAATTAAATAATCAAAAAATGCCAATAGTTTTGTAAAATGATAGTAGATTGGATGGTTGGGAGGAATGAGTGTTACCTTCCCCACCTAAGTTCAAATCTCACTTGTTTTTTAGTAGCAATTATTATTCACTTTTTTAATTTTTTATTTCCCTTAAGTTTTGTAAAATGTGAGTAGACTCGGTGGTTGGGAGAAATGAGTGTTATATTTTCCACCTAAGTGCAAATATCACTTGCTCTTTACTAGTAATTATTATGCACTTTTATAATCAAACTCAAACCCACTTTAAGAAACTAGGCGTGGTTTCACTTTTACCCTCTCTCTTTTTTTTCCTTTTACTTTTATCTTTTCTTTTTTTAACCTTTTTTTTTTCTTTCCTTTTTTTTCTTTTCTTTTTTTAACGTTTTTCTTTTTCTTTTGGACAATGTCTAATATTTTGGGGAAACCCTAAAAACTAAATTTACACTAAGTGTAAATAATGGCCAAGGGTCATATAGCTCTGATACCACTGAGACGAATATTTATTCGCTCATACAATAATATTCACCATAAAACTTGGTAAATCAAATAACCCATAATGTGTAAATTGATGATCGAATAAATAAGATGATTACAATGGTTGATAACCCGCCTATTAAATAAGGCTTGGGAATTGTGAATGAAAGGTCATGTCCTTTCATCTTCAGTATAATTAATTATGTTTATTATTAATTATTTAATTATTATATTTATTTATGTTCATTATAGATAACGATTTCCAACATTCTTTTTTTTCAATGTAAATAACTAGAACATAGAGATTAAAAGGGTCCAAAGAGATCTTATTGGAGAAATGATAGAGCTCTGAAGAAATACAGTGCTGGGTGGAAAACCATCTTTTTAATTGAAAGTTCTCATCACACCATAGAATTGTTAATCCCCCACAGGTTCCTCTCTCACTGACAACTTTGTCAGCGTTTAGTTTCCATTTATTTTTACTTAAGAGAAGGAGAGCTTCCTCCTCTATCTTAGTCTCTTGAAGCAAGAGAATTTCAGAAGGGACCATTCTCATTAAATCTTTTACTACTTCAGCTTTTATTGGGTTTCCCAATCCCCTGAAGTTCCAAGAGACGGTCTGCATTACTTACCCAAGTGAGAGAGAGTAATTACTCCCTTTGGGGGCCTTGTTATATTGCTCCTCCCATATGACATTTAAATGGTGGACTAGCTTCCTTGCATCTTTAGCCTCTCAGCCTCTTCTTCCCAAACCTCCTTCTTATACTTCCTGTCAGCCTTTTTGGAGATCTTCTCAATGGAATCATCATCAAAAGATCCAGAGCTATCAGCCATCTTCTTCTGAGTTATGTCTGCATAAGAAGGGGAAGAGCTAGTACTAATAGGAGAAACATGGGAGGGATCTCCAACCCACAGAGGTTCCGAAATAGATGGACCAGCTTGGTCCAATGATATTGTGTTTACTTCAGACTCCAACTCATGCCCATTGAATTGTTGTGTTTCACCTTCTTCAAGGATAGCTTCAGAAGATCTAAGGATAGCAAAGTGATTGGAAGGAACTTTGGGGATATCAACAACTTGAGGAATAGGAGGATTCTTCCCAAGAGTAGAGTCGCCTTTCATGATTTTACCTTCTTTGCGTTTCTTTCCAGGGCCCTGATTGGAAGTTCCTGCTTTCTAGACTTGGGTCCACTGGTCATCTTTCTCATTTGCAATTTCCTTTTTTTATTTTTTCTTACAGTTTTGGGAAAAATGGCCATAACCATGGCATAATCTACACTTGAAAGGAATTTGTTCATAATCCAACTCCTGGATATGAGACCACTCTGCAACTGTTAACTTGATTGCCTTAGGTAGGCCTGTCTCCAAATTGACTTCTACACATATTCTTGTGCATGAAAATTGGTCTTTCCTTTTAGCCCTGTCAATATATTTTCCAAGCTTGTTCCCAATGGTTTCAAGGGATTATGAGTTCCAATAGTGTAAAGGAAGATACAAGAGCCTTACCCAAACAGGGACAACAAATGGAACATCTTGAGTAGGGTCAAAATCAGGGGTTAACTTGTTCAAGTAGAGCCCCCGAGGGCCCATAAAGTATGGTCCATTTCGAAAGATAAGGTCACGGTCCTCTACGGAGTCAAAAACAAAAACATAATAACCTCTTCCAACAAAATGATTTCGGATGCCATAAAAAACTAAGGGCCTTTAGTTTCTCTACACCCAACCATCAATGGCCTTTGGAGAAGGCCAGAGACTAGCGAATTTCTCAATGAGGCCACATTCAACAATATTAAAGTCATTCGACCGATCCGATCAACAAGCAATTCAATCGAAGGGATATAAACTTTCTTGACAAATTTATGAGATGGACCCACTTCCCTCTTGCCACAGGAAGCAATCAATCTCTTGAAAGCATTGAGGTCAGGAAGAAGAGGCAATGGAGGATCCCCTCCAGAATCCATAAGGTCGGGCCACCAGAAGACATACCTGAAGACGCCTCCAAAGAAGGCTCGGAAATTCAGAAGTAGGATGCCCCTTAGCATAGACCAGGAAAGAACAAAATTGCATTGCAAGAACAATCTTCAGGAATAAGAAGGAACCCATACTAAGCAGATCAACCACCAAGAGAGGAGTGATAGCAGATCCAACCAAGAAATCGAGCTCCAGCCTTAGCAAGAAGGACAAGTTGTCAGAGGTACTGCAACTTCCAAGATAGGGAGAGAAGCTCCTGAAGACAATTCCTCCAAATAACCTCCAACATAGGAAGAACCAGATGGACAGACAGATCAGCCTCCAATCAAGAAAAACTCCAGGCAAGCACCAGAGCAGTAGCCTACAATACCACAATCCAACGTCCTAACCTCAATCCCTCTAGAACAACAACTCCAGGTCAATGGCAACGACAAATAAAGGGTCTCTTGGAAGAACCAGAGCCGAGGCTCTTCACAGATCAAGAAAGCATTCGAATCTTCTTGGAGCGCAATTTTTTTTTATTGAGGTCCTTATATTCAATTACAATAATTTAGCTTATTTAAACAATTCGACTCTTTACATTAGCTTTTATTTACACTCTGTTTCGTTCCTGTAAACAATTTATAAGGTAAAAAAAATAAAAGTACAGGTATAAATAAAATTGAGAGCAAGTTTATGAAGTATATTCATATAATTCTCCTTCAAATCACAAATTTGAAACAATAATTTAAAATAACTGTAATCGGTTTTTTTTCTAAGATCCACTTTTAACCACTTATACTATGAAACGAGAACTTTATACTAAGAACGAGAACTCTAGCCATAAAAACGATAATTTTTGCATTAAAAACCCCAAAACACCCTCTAAATAAAAAAGTGTTGATACCAGTATACACCCTTTTTTTTGGGGTAAAAAATAAAGCCATGGCCTAAACATCCCATAGTGTTGTTTACAAAAACTTTAAAACCAACCCCTAAATTGGAAAAATATTTTTTTCGTCAAGAGATAAATTACAACTTTCTTTAAACTTGCATATTAAACAAAAACAAATATTCCATCAATAATTTCACCACTCTAACCATATAAAATCAAAGAAATTATGATGTGATTCATAATGAAATCATATATTAGACCATACAAGAACAAATTATTCATATAAATATTTAAAAACTCCTTTAGAGTTTCAATTACAAACATCATACTGATAAAAAATATCTAAAATGCTCCATGTGAAATTATTCAAATTCATCTATGGATTCTGACACTCACTCTGAATCTATATTTTCTGCACAGGAAGGATTGGATATAATAATAACAAATTTAAAATAAAAAAACCCTCATCCCCTAAACCCCCCACAACATTACATTAAACTGATAATTAAGCTCAATCCATTTGCAACAAATCACTTCTAATTCACAATA
Organism: Pseudotsuga menziesii; assembly: GCA_001517045.1. Lineage (NCBI taxonomy): Eukaryota > Viridiplantae > Streptophyta > Pinopsida > Pinales > Pinaceae > Pseudotsuga > Pseudotsuga menziesii. Next base: position 75,725 of record LPNX010106513.1, read on the forward strand.
TCAAAACTTAGAGTATGTCTTATGTACAATTGTACCATGTATGCATGTTTATGGATTTTTTCAACTCATATAAGTTGCACAAACTTAAATATTATTACAATATTAAATGGTGTTAAACTTTAATACACTCCACACATTCCTTTGATTCCTCCTAATCATGATCTTTTGCAAATGTATCCCATTCTCCATAAGAAGTCAGGTGAGACATATAATCACATTAAAAAAATTGTATTTGGTACAATTATAATCGCCTCTCTCTACTTCATTTTTTTAGCCAAAAAAACATCCCATATAAGTCTTAGGACATGCGAGTTCTTGTTTCTTTTCTATAAAGTTATATCATTTTATAAGGTCCCTAACCATTATACTACATGATTCATTTGGCTTCTATATTTGAAGAATTCTTATAGTAAATGGTATGCAAGTAAAACTATTAATTGAAAATGTCTTTGTGGTTTGAAGGTGAGCTATTTTCCCATATAAAATTTATAGTTTTGTTTATGGGAAATGGATCAGATAAGATCACAAGAAATCCATTGCAAGAATTGAATCCAACCAAGTCTACTGATGATCATGAGATAAAAACATGGCTAGCTTTAGGGATCAAGTCCAAAAAGAAGGGGGGTGGAAAGAAAAAGAAAGGTCATCTCTCTTTAGCGCAATATATTTACCTATGTAATGTTATAGTTAGTTTGTTGGTGTCTCAAATTGTAGCATCAAAAAAATACTTATTGTTTTATTTGTTATAGAAAAAAAGGATGCTCAAGAAAATTTAGCAGATAACACTAGAAATGGGGTTGCTAGTATACATACATCCCAAGGTTGATAAAAGGAATCTTACTAGATTCCAAAGTGAGTTACATGATTCCATTTCAAAGGAAGTTTGTATTTTAATAGTATCATATGTTTGTGACTCGACTCTCAACCCATTTGATAGTCTAGCGTAAAAGTAATCGATTTGTTGAATGAAGAGTTTGTGTTTCTTACTCCTTATATGAGATTGTGTTATTAATACTTATTGAGACAATGTATATTTTCTATTTAGATTAATGAATTTAGGATAGTGTGAGGAGAGCAGGTGGCGATGCTAATTGAACATTAGTGAGGGTGTGACGGTGTGGGAGGTAAATAATGCCAATAAGGAGCTAGTGATGCCAAGTAAGGTGAGGATGCTCGTGGAACACTAACAAGAGAAAGAAACAACATGCAACAAAAATAGGGATAAACTAGCCAAGGAAAAAGACTAGAAAAATGAGATGTTGTAAAAATAGAAGTGACTCTATAAACATAGGCTAAATATGTTACCACAAAGGACAACATCTCATGGAAGAGACAAATAAGAGCAATTATTAATATCAGTTTGAGATAAGTCCTCTCAAATACTATTATATTTAAGAAACCAACTAATAAATGATTAAAAAAAAGGGTAACAAAAGAAGAAAAAATAAAAAAGTGGAAATAGAGGAGTGCCTTCCACAATGTCTAAAAGAAAAAAATAAGAAGAAAGCAAAAATACAAGAAATCAATATTCAAATCAATTAATTTTAAAATAAAAATTCATTAAAAATCATCCAAAAGTAAATTTGGAAAACCATCCCTAACCTATAAATATCTCATATCTCTACATAAGCACACACATTTACCATAAGCACACACATTTACCATGAGAAATGGCTTACCCTCTTTCAAAGATAAACACATGTGAGTAAGATTTACCATAAGAAATGAATTACCCTCTTTCAAAGATAAACACATGTTAACACACATTTACCATGAGAAATGGCTTACCCTCTTTCAAAGATAAGCATTATTATTTTTTTAATAATTTATATTATTCTTGACGGCAAGGAGAAAAGGAATTTGTTGATGATGATTAAATTTATTAAAGAATTTTTTTGTGGGCTCCAAATTTATTAAAAAAAAGCATTAAACATAATTACGATGATATCTAAATATTCCTTACAAAAATTAAAAAACACAATTATGAGGATATATAAAGATTCCATTAAGAATTTTAAAATGGAACTTCGGCCAAGGAACTTTACCACTAACAATCAAACCATCGATAAACCCTTTCCAAGGTGGCAACATATAAATTTGTACATGTTTTTACCTTTGTTGGGAGGATGCCATTCAAAGCTAGAGACCGTTTCACGTCCAGTTGCATTTATGTCTTCTCACTATTCCACGCAAGTGATTGCAGTCTTCTGGCACTATATCGTCTCAAAACTAGGTAAGGATAACGTCCCTAATCACTACATGTCTCCATACCTTCTTCTGCAACCTCTTCGGCTTCCAGCGATCCTTATAATTTAAAAATGGGTGGAAAGACTCAGATTCCCCGTCCGTTTAAAAGGCATTAAACATAATTACGATGATATCTAAATATTCCTTAAAAAAATTAAAAAACACAATTATGATGATATATAAAGATTCCATTAAGAATTTTAAAATGGAACTTCAGCCAAGGAACTTTCCTACAGCCAAGATATAAGAAAGGTACAAGGAACTTTGAGAAGTTTCCAACATCCACGGTACGACATTAAAATTGTTACAGGCTGAACTGGGTACCGTTACAGACTGAAACATTCACCCAACATCTTTCCATCCGGAGGCCTTCTTGTTTGTATATTTCTTGTTCCTCCTGGACGAGCAAAGCTGTCAGCCCTGTAAAAACTGTGAGGATTCCAAAGAAGTGATGGATTGGCCTGATTATGAACAGTGATCCAATAATAACTATGGTGAGGAAACAATTTGGAGTTGGGTTTTCTGGGAAGAATAGGCACCACAGTTTCATATTCGTTCAAATTCCATTGCGGGCATCTTGTGTCATTGCCTGTATACTGTTTAACATTCTCTTTTTTCTTCATAGACATTGCAAGTTCTGGAGCAGAAGCTGCATAAATGATGTTCAGACTTTGAGAATCCTTAATTCCAGGGCGGAGGAGATGGAAGGAAGAGGCAGTGGAGGAGGGGTGCGCCGCTCTCTTGGGCGGCAAAGGGCTGCCTGCCCCTTGCTGGCGGCACGAGCCACCTAGCGCCACCTCCACCCGTTCCTTGTCGTTCTTCCCATCCTCCCACCCAACGCGAGGCTCCCTTTCCCAGGCGACCCTCCATCTCCTCTTCCCTTTTCTCTTTTAATCAATGAGACTTATGAATCTCTTTTAATCAATGAAAATAGTGAAGGAAAATATAGTCAGATGTTGACTTATAATGCTTGGTTAAAAAATTGACATATGATGAAACGGATTTGAAAGGAGTCACTGTAAACATATGTCAAAAGCTAAAGCGTTGATTAATTATCTCATAGATGTCAAAAGAGACTCAAACGCCATTAGGAGGGATGTTTGGAAAGGAGCACTTTGGGAATATTGGAGACATAGAAGACCCAATGGAAGAGGACATTGATGTCCTTGAGGAAATCCAAGCTGCAGAAAATTCCAATTTCGATGAAGAATTTGGCCTCCATGATATTGTTGATTAGTTTAATCTTGAAGGAAATGTTAAATTTGACAACTTTTTGGTAAGATATATTAGTACTTTTTTCACTTTCAGATTTTATTTTAGAAATAAAATTTCTATATATATTGTTTTTAATATGTTATTTACAAATATATGGTATAGTTTTCAATCGATTTATGTGAATAGTAACATTTTGGAATACAGCGTGAAATAATATCATTTTTAAACAAAAAATCTATGAAAATCCATTGAAAATGGCTGTAAATGTTTTTATTTTCTAAAATTTCTTAGAATTTTGTCAATAAAATAGTCTTATTTTTCCTATAAAAATGTCTTATTTTAAAGAAAAATTTGCAAAATGTATATGTTTTTCAATATAAATTGCTTCTAAATGTATATTATTTTGTTAAATGTCTAAAAAATACACTTGAAAATAGAAAGTAATAATATTTTACGGCAAAGATGATTTGAAGGCCCAAAAAATGCTTTAAAATAAAAATGTGTGATACTGGTATCAACCCTTTTTTAAATGGAGGTAAAAATAGCTACTAAAATTAGGAGAGAGAAAAACGAGAACTATGTCGAGTTCTCATTTCATAGTATAAGTGGTTTTTTATCCTTGTAGATTTATAGTGTAGAATATATATAAACCCTCAGTAACCTCAACCCACCGAATCAGTTTTCCACCCTACCAACTAGGAAAGTCTTGTCGAATTACTAGCTCCAAGAACATAGTTCTTGGACCCCCAATCCCAAAACATGAGTACAGTTCCAACCAGTTAAAATTCTTCCCTTACTAACTTAAAACTAGATTCCTCTGCTATGTTTTCTTCATGCCAACCTCTCCTTCCAAATCCATCCAACTCCATTTTTATCTCCTTTGCCCTCCCTTCACCGACTCTTTACTACCTTATCCCCTCATTAAAGTCACGACCAACTTATTATCCACTAAGTCAGGGTTCATTTACTTTTCCAACTATTCTAGATTCGATATAAATCATGTCGTTCAAGACAACCATAATAATATTATGTATGAAATTGTGTGGCTATAGGATACTGCAATATCAGATTTATTTATTTAGATAAAATCTACCATTTGACTCGAACATTAATTCTACGTCAAGTATGCAAATATAAATTAATATTTACTCACATAAGTCAACATCAATTCAGACATAACATTGTACACACATTGTACACTTCAACAATAAGTTGGCACAATACCATACCTTACTCATCATAATTTCTCCTTTATTGTATTTAACTTGTATGTTTTGTCATAAAAGATATTTGTAATTAATACTTAATTACTATTTTTTATTAACGAACTGATTATCTTCCAAAAATAAATTAATAATGTGCTTTATTTATAATTACTATACTCCACAGTCAACCATATTACCTTATAATTAAGTCTGAATTAATATTTCTTTATTACTAATTAATACTCATTTTTCAGCACATTGAGTGGTAATTAGTTAAAAAGTGTTTATAAATAATCCTAATTAATATGGATTTGTTAACACACTCTAATTAATCATAATTAATCCTAATTAACCATATAATTAATCCTAATCATTATTCATGGAACTATTTACCATGTTCAACAATGGAACCTTAATTATAAGTAATTTTTTAATTAGCATTTATTGATCAAGTAGATAATAACCTTATTTATGATAATTAACACCATTAATACTTACTCAATGTTTTAGTAATCCTAGTATTTCATTCTACAATTGAGTTAATTAAAACATTATTAGCATTGTTTCATCTTTATTGGTCACAATCAACAATTAACCCCAATCACAATGAATCAATCGTTCATTACTAACTTGATGTAATAATATCATTTATTCTTAACTAAATAATTAATAGTAATGTAATTAGCAGTAATTATGACGTAACAATTCCTAATCAAAATAGTTTATATAATTCACACAATCTTATACGTATGTAGACGAGTTAGTAAGCGTAGCTAATGCTTACATACATCATGTAGGTACACTAATAGTACTTAAGCACACATCACACATAATCACACAAGTTACTATCTATCGACACACATGTAAACATGAATTTGCAACATTTATACCCTAAATCATACCATAATAAGTTATGACACCAACATAATATACTGAAACACAATAAAAGAATCAAGCAAAGGATTTTGACACACAGTTACTCAGTTTCCCTCCTAAAACTTCCTCGCCATTCCTATCTTCCCACTTCATTTTATCTAATTCACAACTAACTTCCACATCCTATCCTTCCTTTGTTGGAATACCCTAGAGCATCAACTACATGACCTAACTTCAGTTAGAACCCGTAAGCGGAAGTGTCGACTCCATTGACCAAGCTTCCCTACCAGGTGCCCACTAGTCATCATAACACACATTGGGGAGCGTGCCATAGCACATCCCTCCCATGACTCCGGGTTTTGGGGATAAATGATCGGTAATGCCCCCACCCCCCTAATGGGACAAGGGACTATGTATACATCGACATAGTGACTGCATTACGACCATTGTACTCAGGTTTTGTCATCGAATAACCAATTTGGGAATTTGAGTTTCCTAAGACCCCACAGTTGCCCACACATCATGATAATAACAATAATCATATAAAACAATAAAAATTCATTCTCATACCATTTCTTTGTTGGAATCCATACCATCAATGTACTTCCATTTTCTAGGGCTCAGCTACCTTTAGCTCTTCTAAACCTATTAGTTAGTCTCATAACAAAACGTCATGCAATATAATGCAATCATCGACATATATACATATTTCATTAATAATAACAATAATGTAATCATTTTTTATCATGGACCTCGCATCATAATCAGTTATTCGACACGTAACTTCAACTCAATATCTATGTACCATCATCTATTAAATTGCATGTTAGAAACATAATTTATAAAATGATCATCGCACACATATATGTAAATTCTGCAAGATAATAATCCATAAGTCCACAATGTCATCAAACGTATGAGGTTCCACAACAATAAGAAAATACATACAGGCAATTGGCAATACGGTTTGGTCAAAACGAGGCATTACAATAATAGAACTCATGGTTCCACCAATAATGCTTATGGTTCCATTAACTTTTCTCAAGATTCAACCACCAAATTTCCAAGATTTTTCCACCAAATATGGTCATGGTTTCATCAACATTGACTTTGTTCAAAGTTCCATATGCATTGTTCAAGATTCCACCACCTCATGACCATGGATGCATCACTCACCAAATGGTTTACAGTCCATTAATAATTCTTATGATACTCATGGTTCTGGAAATATTGTTCAAGGTTCCTAATTAATTACTGGTGGTTGTGTATGCATTATACATGGTTCCACTCGCATTGTTCATAGTTCCATCAAAATTGTCCATAGTTCCATAAACATTGTTCATGTTTCCACCCCTAAAATGCTCATTTTCCATGAATTTTGCTCAATTTTCCTTACATGGTTCCACCACATCATGACCATTACTCATGTGTTTTCACCAATAATGCTCACGGTTCCATAATAGAGCTCACAGTTCCACCAAGAATGCTTATGGTTCTATAAAAAGATATCATGGTTCCATTAACTTTGTTAAATATTCAACTACCAAATTTCCAAGATTTTACCACCAAATATGTCCATGGTTTTATTGACACTAACTTTGTTCAAGGTTCCATACACATTTCTCATGATTCCACCACCTTGTGACCATGTAAGCATTACTCAATAAATGGCTCATGGTCCATTAATAATTCTTATTGTATTCATGGCTCCACCAACATTGTTGAATATCCCTTGATTGCATGTACTTTTGTATGCATTGTACATGGTTCTATCTACATTGTTCATAATTCCATCAAAATTGTCCATGGTTCCATAAACATTCATCATGGTTCCACCCCAAAAATTCTCATTTTCCATGAATTTTGTTCAAGGTTCCTTGTATGGTTCCACCACCTCTTGACCATAATGCATGGTTCCACCAACACTGCTTATGGTTCCATAAAAAGAGCTCATGGTTCCGTGAAAAGATATCATGGTTCCACCAACAACATTCATTGAACATTACAATTTGTTCAAAAATTTCATGTCACATTTCACATTATATTTTGTTCATAACACACGTGTAGTGTCATTGTGTGTGCAATAAGATCATTTTTTGTTCATGGCACACGTGCATGCAATAGATTGTGAGTAGAAAAAGGGGCTAGGTATTCCTTATATGGTTTCTCCACCTTGTGGCCATTACTCTTGGTTCCGCCAATAATGCTCATGGCTCCCTAAATATATCTCATGGTTCCACCAAGAATCCTCGAAGTGCCATAAATAGATCTCAGGTTCCACCAACAATGCTCATGGTTCCATTAACTTTGGTCGATATTCAACCACGAAATGTCTAAGAGTATACCACCAAATATGTTTATGGTTTCATCAACACCAACTTTGTTCAATGTTCCATAACCATTTCTCACGATTCCACCAACTCATGACCATGTATGCATTACTCACCAAATGGTTCATGGTCCATAAATAATGCTTATGATATTCATGGTTCCACAAACATTGAGGTTTCATAATTGCATGTGTTTTTGTGTGCATTGCACATGGTTCCACCTGCATTTTTTACAATTCCATCAAAATTGTTCAATTTCACCCCTAAAATACTCATTTTCCATAAATTGTGTTCAAGGTTAGGCTTATATGGTTCCACCACCTCGTGACCATTGCTCATGCCCCATCAATAATGCTCATGGTTCCATAACCAGAGCTCATGGTTGAACCAACAATGCGCATGGTTCCATAAATAAAGATCATGGTTCCATTAACTTTGTTCAACGCTAAACCACCAAATGTCCAAGTTTCTGCCACTAAATATGTTCATGGTTCCATCCACACTAACTTTGCCCAAGATTCCATATGCATTGCTAATGATTCCACCACCTCGTGACCATGTATGCATTATTCGCCAAACTGTTCATGGTCCATGAACAATTCTTATGGTATTCATGGTTCCACCAACATTACTCATTGTTCCTTAATTGCAAGTGGTTTGATATGCATTGTACATGGTTCCACTCACATTGTTCATAGTTCCATTGAAATTGTTCATGGTTCCATAAACATTCTTCATGGCTCTAGCCCTAAAATGCTAATTTTTAATGAATTTTGTTCAAGTTTCCTTATATGGTTCCATCAGCTCGTGACCATTACTCACGATTCCATAAATAAAGTTCATGGTTTTGCCAAGAATGCTTATTGTTCCATAAATAGAGCTCATGGTTCCACCAACAATGTTCATGGTTCTGTTAAGTTTATTTAAGATTCAACTACAGAATGCCTAAGATTCTAACACCAAATATGTTCATGGTTTCATCAACTCTGACTTTATTCAAGGTTCCATACACATTGCCAGTGATTCCACCACCTCGTTACCATATATGCTTTATTCAGTAAATGATTCATGGTATTCATGGTTCCACCAACATAATTGTGTGTGGTTTTGTGCTCAAGAGGGTTACGTTTTTAAACTAATGCTAGGATTGGTTCAACTACACAATTTGGGAATAACGTTGGAACTGGACCTTACCTACTGGATGAAACGATACGGAGATTACCACTAAATAATGACCCTTACCTTAATGCCAACTCAATGTGTATGGATGGGAAACAAGGATGCGGGGAAAGAAGGTCAATTTTAAGGAAGCCATTTATAAACTAGCGGCTTAAGGAGGGAGGACCACCTTTACACTAGTGAATTTGGAAGGTACAAGGCCACCTTTTCACCGAAAAATTGATCACCTAAATGGGAACAGATACATTTCGAGAGTAATATGACTTTCCTTCCATCCCGAGACCAAGACCCAGTTTCAATCCAAATTTTAGGTCTTTTCGTTCGAGAGTCAATTTCTTCTACCGAAATCATATCTCATCCATGCTCCACAGTTCTCTCAACCTCCACTTATCTTGGAACTTGGGTGAGGGAAGAGAAATTTGTAGCAGGTTTATTCTTGGTGTTCTTCTTTTCAAGGCAAGAGTGGTATGTTAGAAAAGGAGGAACCCATTAGATGTGACTACGATGCCATTGCTTTATGATTGTATATTTTTTCTATCATTTTCAATACAATGATGCATTCCTTCCTATAAACTTATTGAAATTTTCATTTTGTAGAAGATATCATTGGCTATTTGTTTAAATAAATTGTATTATTACTAGTTCCATTCACCACCCATTGTGTTTGCGTTCATGTATCACAGGTTTCATTCTACGTCGAATTGAACAACCTCGCTATGAAAAGTGTGAAGACGAACTTCGAGAGAAAGGATTTCCAAAATTACTAAGAAAGGTACCAAGAAGAAGTCTAACACAAGTGGAGCAAATTCAGACGTGGAGATTATTTTAGGCACCGAGACATCAACTATATTTGAAGACACAAAATCAATAACAAGAATTGCCCTTGAATTCAAGTGGAGGGGGGG
>LPNX010106513.1:85688-127795 GCA_001517045.1 Pseudotsuga menziesii
ACGTGCCTAAAACTCTTTCCTTGCTCGGAGGTTATTGGGTGGATTCTACCACAAGCCGATCCCACCTCAAGAATAATTTCTGACATCAAGGGGGAGGCATTTGCCTCATTTCATCCAACCATATAGCAATGACTTATAAGTTACATCCGGTCCAGGTCATGATGACTGAAGACTGGATCAAAGGTATCAACATAGATCCATTGGCGTACACTAAGAAAATGGTGGTACTGGGAAAACACCTGAGACAAAAGGCAAGTGGGGAATACGAATCTCAAAGCTTAAGGACCCCATTTAGAATTATTGCTTTACTGCTGACCAAGATTTTTGGTAGAACCGATGGGACTATTTATAAGCTAAATTGGGTGCCTTTGATTTACTACATAGCGTTTCAGGGCACAGTATTTAATTGGGCATATATCATCTCAGATAGCATGTCATCATGTGTTGAAGGCAAATAGGGAGGTTTGATCCAAAGGAAGGAAGAATTCTACATGTCTTCATACCTCATCAACTGCATATTGACTAGACACCCATTTCCTAAGTTAGGGTGCATCTGGAGTAGAGCTGAAACTCCAATCTACGTGGCTTACAAAATCCTGTGGGCCCATAGATATGCAAGTTATTATAAACTCATATATGAAGAGTTCCTCATACCCCTTTATTGGATAATTTTCCTTAAGGAACCAAACTTCTTATCTGAAAATGTGATGGCAGTCATAAGTGAGTATGGGGACTATTACTTCTCGCAGGAGGGCACATACATCAGAATGTATGGATGTTCTCGAGCTCCATCCCTTTTGCCCAAATTCACAACAAACTTTATTGTTCACAAAGAAGCTGTGAGACAAGTATTCATAAATGGGATTGATTGCTACTTGCATGATATAAAGAAAGCCACTTTCCCTCCATTTCCTTTCTGTATCGGAGCATATAAATTTTCCAAGGTGAAAAGGGCAGAATATTTTGTGAAGGTGCTAGAAGCGTTCCATTTTGGAGAAAAGAGTTTTGCAAGAAATGACAATAGGGGAAGGCCGCTGAATATTGTGTGATAGTTAAAATACATTTTGAATATGCATACTTCTTCGACAAGGATAAAGAAGTATTTAGAAGAGAAAATGATATGATTGAATTAAACAAGCGCTTTGCTTGGAAAAGTGGCACCAACGGTAGCAAAGCTGGCATCACTACAATGGAGGGAAAGCTTCAGAAACAAAAAGAAGAAACTATAAAGTTGCAAATGGCGGAAACAAAGAAAATTCTGAAAGAAGAAGCTAAGAAGAAGCAAGCAAAGGAGGCCCAAAGGTAACAAGAGGAAGAGGAAAGATTGAGAAAAGAAATAGAAGAGAGAGCATGAAAAGAAGGCAAGGAAGCGACATAAGAGCTTAAAATAAAGGAGGAAGAAGATAAGATCATGAAAGATGTAGACAAAGAGGCAGCCCAGAATGAGCTCATTAACTCACAAGACATGGACCTGGACCTTCCTGGCACAACAAGTGAAACAATTACTAGTGGCCACATTCCTTTTGAGGAACTCGAGATCACCCCGTTCACCTTGTCGAAGCAGCACACCGTGGCTCGCTTGGACACCATTATTTTTTATAAAACAAGAAAGCACATCATGAGGAGGTCTAAGAAGAGATTAAAAATGGGTACTCAAGCCGATGTGGTTACCGCCACAAAGAACACTATTATGGAAGGCACCCATAAGGACCCAAAATTCACGGCTTTGGTAAACATAGCAGCTGCATAGGCCAGTGCTCACAATGTTGACAGGTTAATAAATGACGTAGATTGAAACAAAGAGAAAATGCTCAAATTAAAATATAATATGGTAAAAATGCGAGGATAAGGGATCGAATTAAAGAGAAAACATGATGCCATTCTCTCTTAAAAGGAGAGATTACTAAATGAATACCAGATTATGGAAACTTAAAAGGATGCACTAAATGTACAGTTAGTGATTATGGAAGGAGAAAATAATGACTTTAAAGCTTGAATCTCTCAATTAGAGTCAGAAGAGTCGACTTCAAACCAACAAGTCGAAGAATTAAAAACTCGAGTGGAAGAGTTGGTTAAGGATAAGGAATCTTTAGCAGAGCAGTTGGAGTTAGCAGACAAGAAAAGACAAGACATTACTCTGTTTTGTGACCAAGCCTGGAAGATTCAGGAACAGATGCATCATTCTCAGGTAATCCTCATAGGTGAAATCTACAAGGTGAGGTTGATGATGGCAAGAATGAAGGTGATCACAGAAGAATCACTGGCATTCAGGAAAGGGCTGTTGGACATTGTAGAGAAGGTTAAAATCCATATGACCTGTAGGGAAACTAATTCAAAGTTCCTTGACCATCTACCCCATAAGACAACACAGGACCTAAAGTCAGAAATGGCACTTTTGGAATTTTGTAGGAAAGTTGCCACGAGAATAAACAATGAGATTTCTAAACCATAGAAAAGTGTTTGGACTTTTACAAGAAAAATCTATCAATTCCATGAAAATTCCACATCCCTCTGGTTCAGAAGATAACTGAGCTTCCAGACAAAGTCCAATGCATGGTACAGTTGCAGGAAGATATAGAGTATATCAGAAAAGTGGATGCTTTCATAGAAGAAGACATTCACCAATTTGTTGTACATGCTTCTGTCAATGCATACCCCCTGGAAGACATTGGTAAGAATGCAATAGAAGATGTGGCACGCATAGAAACACAGTTGTCGATCCATGAAGTGACCTTACAAGTATTGGAGCCTATAAAGTACAAGACCATAGCTGAAGAGGCTAACACATGGCCGTCATATACTTCCAATGTGGCGGGGCCCACCTAATTTCCTATCTTTTAACATATTTATTTTTGCATTTCCTTATGTAAGCACTAAATGACAAATTTTGGGAATTTCTAGGGTTAGGGTGGACGAAAAGTCATTAGAATACAAATTCTTATTCTAATATAAATAGAGGTATAAAGTAAAGCCAAAGGACTTTTGCTAGCGTAATAGAAGCTAGACCATTTGTAAGAGTACTATTTTTCTACTAACAAGAAGGATCTATTGGCTGGGAAAATCCCGCACAAAGAGTATTGCCTGGAATGTGTGGAGTGTTTAATGTGGAAGTACTTCTTCTTGCATTCGTAACATACACTGTGAGATCGTTCTAACTTTCTTGAATTATTTCATTCGTGACGAATGATTTTACTTTCCATGCAAATGTTATGTGTGAAATGAGTAATAGATTGTTTTATCATATCAAAGATGTCTTTGGTATTCATTCTGCTGTAAATGTGAATATTTTGTTGGAACAACTATCTGTTAGACTTGTATGAACATTTCCAGTATATTACTCTCAATTCAAATATGCTTCCTCTAGGGATATGATAGGGTAGGATAGGATAATCAACTTAGTTTAGGAATAAATAGATAATTCACAAGGCAGGAGCGGTAAGAACCTATGCATCGCTAGTGTGGGTTCTGTCTGCCAATTATATGCATTTCATCCTTTAATTAAAGAAATCACATAAACGGTGGACCGAGCCACAACTGATAAAGAACTTAAACAAACCAATCTACGGTAGCCGGACCGTTAACCGGACGGATTCCCCACTCCAAATGGTGTATGATCTAGTTGGGATCGCTTACCGAGGAGAATCCCTACTGTCGATGCTTGGGAATTTTCAGGCATCAACAAGTTCGTTGTACAATGTTTGGGCGACCAAGAACTTTTAATGTCACCAAGGTACAAATATGAACTAAGATGAATAAACCTCCAACAACAAGTTCTAAAGTGCTAGGAATGTCCCAATTCCCCCTCACATTGTGGAAACATGGCCTTCCATCCTCATTTTTGGTCGTCGTTGTGCCATTTATTTTTATTAATTAATTATTTACGATAATAATAATAATGTCTCTTGGTCCTTAAGACCCTTATCCTGATACCTAGTGCCACAATAATAAACAATTTCAAGTTACATATGTTTGAGGCTTAACACACGAGGTATTACACCAAGATATTTGCAGAAGAAAAAAAGGGGTGAAATTAATCTTAACAAAATTCCAAATAGATAACAAGCAAATTGTTCAACTGATTCCACTGTACACATTTCCCAATCTCCCAATAATTTTGCAAATACCTCTCTAACTTTGGCCCCATTACCATTGTTTCCAGTACTAACACTACGTCACGATGCACTCGTTCCATTAACCTATGGAGGGATAAAAATTTAGGAGTTCATCCCACTCCTCTAATATTCAGTGAAAGAATTATCATCTTTTAGCCTGGGCTAGGGCTTTTTGTCCTCTAAGTGCCTTCAGACCATCCAAAACATTATTTACATAATTAATTGAAAACTTCTCATTTTTTTCCTTCTTTAATCGTTCTATATTGACAAGCAAATATAAATAATGTTTTTCATTAGACAATGAAAGAAAAATACATCTTACCAAAACCAAATTAAAGCATAACGTAGTATTAATGGTTATCCTTATATTGGAAAAAAGAGTAATCTTAAACTATGCTATCATTTTTTTAGACTTTACCCATATATATCTAAACTTGATAAAGCAATCAAATATATGCACATTATTTAATTTTGAAATATAATTCTTAAACAAGTTAAATGTATCTATAGTCGTTTGAACAAAAATACATTTTTTCCCTCTTAAAGGGATCAATACAATAGAATGACATTCTTTAATCCAAACAACTACCACATAAATCTCAAAACACCATGGTATTGGCTTCTTGAATCTTTCAACTATATACCTAATGCTTAAAATATATAATTTATGTTTGAATAAAACAATGATGTGTCTAATCTAAACAATAAGTATAAATATTAGTAAAATTTTATAGAACAATTTTCATTATAGAACTTCAAGAGGTTTACATGACCAACAATAGGAATCCTTTGTAGTCTAAACATCTAGTAACAATTACGAACATGTGTTTTCTCTTAGAAGGCCATAGGTTCAAATCCAAAGGGGGGTAGGGTATGTACACCTCTATAGAATTTAGAAGTTACATCACCACACAAAGGGATGTCCTTTGTTGCACAGACAAGGAGATCCCATACACCAAATTGGTGTCTGGCTTGGTCATGACCTTAAAAATAGATTATTATTACTATTATTAATTACAACAACAATAACATGGTTCAATAAATATACCCTAAAATATTTCACAATTGGAACCTTAACTAGATATTCATGTCATTATATGGGATGTAGTGAAGATACTCTAATTTGAGCCCATTAGGAGTGGTCATAATGGTCAAAGGGAAGATTAATGAGGTTTTGTTATCCAATTTTGAGATTGATGCTCAAGCTATTCATCAAAAGTTATAGTTGTTGAAAATATGAAACCATGTTGTGGAAAAAGTTAGTAATTACTATGATTAATTGCCACAATCTAAATTAGATTTCATAATTTGCATAGAAATTGGGTTCTAGTGGCACAAATGCAAAATCAAGTTCATACTTTACCAAACATAATCTCCATGAAATATTATTTCAATAACTACTTGGAACATGGTACTAATATGGTACACCAAGAGAAATTCTTGCAAAAACAGTCATCCAAACATTTCTTCAACATACTTTTGTAGCTATTCAACACCAACTTCTTGTGACATTTTACAATTAATGCAATGTTCATTGCTTTGAATATGATATTAAACATGGAGATTAGTAGTCACATGTGTACTAATGTTTGCCCAACATCGAAATTGCTAGCCACAAATATAGCAATCTATATTATCTATGAAAAACTAAGGTAAATAAATTGTAATATTAAAATAACTTTTACAATTAATATAATGTTCATTACTTTGAATATGATATTCCACATGGAAATAATTGTCATAGCGTACTTATGTATGCCAAAATTAGAATTGCTAGCCATAAGAATAACAATCCATTTATTTTTCTGATATACTATTGAAGACTTGAGGTGATCGGCCTCCATATATGTATTGCAAAATATAAAGTATTGATTGCCATTTTGTTTAGAGCTTCTACTTTTGAAGTCTACAATGTTCATTGCTTTGAATATGATATTAAACATGGAGATTAGTAGTCACATGTGTACTAATGTTTGCCCAACATGGAAATTGCTAACCACAAATATAGCAATCTATTTTTTTTTTCAATTTAAAAAAGATCTTATATATATTATATATAAAAAAGTTTACCAGAAAATATTTACATATAGTCATATAGTCACCATAGACCACCAATACAAACATCACATCAACAGACCAAGTAGTTCTTACCACTATCCAAAACTTTATCCTATAGTGAAGAAAAGAGTCCCCCCAGGTTCTATCCAAGTGAATTATGTACTTAACATTACATAATCCACCCCAGATAAATATTAACCCCCATGAACCATAAGATATGACAATCTTATGCATCCATGCTGAAATATCCCCTAACTAATATGTACCAAAAAGAGTATATATAGATGGCTCACGTCCATCTCCGCGAGCCACCAAAAAGTGTCCAACCAGCCCCAATATAGCCTGTTTAGATAGTAGATCAGCATCAAAATTGAGCTCCCGATAAATATGCTGGATACTGATCTCATGGAATAGATCCTTCATCAACAAAATGCGTTCCATCCAAAAAGTCAAGAGAACCGCTTCCAAATGTATATTGCCTTTGAACCATTCTACGATAACCCTTGAATCACCAGCAATTTGGATGGACTCAATGCCTAATGACCTCGCCAGATGTAGGAGACTCCATAAAGTCAATAATTCTGACCGAGTATTAGGATTGAGACACGTATTGGTAAGTGGGGTCATCGCTTTTTATCTATTGGTGGGCGTCTCATTCTGACCAAATCTGTTCTGGAAAGCTTGCCAGTATATTGGCTCTCCTTATTATGGATTCCGCGGGCTATAATTAATCAGATACAGAGCAGGATGAAGCGATTCTTGTGGTTTGGCTGTTCTGATAAACCATCTATACCTTTGGCTAGATGGGAGCTGTTGACAAAGCCCATAGGATGGGGTGGATGGGGCTTAAAGGATCTTGGTGAATTTGGTAGAGCACTAAATGCCAAAAACTTGTGGCGGTGTATCTTTGTTCCTAGCTTGTGGCAGCGGTTGATATCGGCCAAGTATATTCGGGGAGGGCCGATTGCTGAATGGATAAGATTGTCTGTATATGATCTTAAGAACATCTCAAATGTTTGGAGGGCACTTATGAAAGCGATGCCGGTTATGAAAAGGTGGCTGGTGTGGAGGCCTGGTGATGGGTGGAGTATTCGGGTGGGGAGAGACCCTATCTTGGGTTTGAATGGATCATACAGGTTATCGGATCCTCTGCTATCACATTTGCTTGATAATAGAATTTATTTTTTGGCCCAGGCTGGTTCTAACAGTGATGATGCTAGCATCACGAGATGGGTGGAGGCTCGTGATATCCATCTTACTGGGCCTTTGGCAATGGAATGGAATGACTATACATACTTGCTCCAGAATTCGGGATTCAGATTCCAACATTGTAAAGATTCACTTTACTGGAGTAAGAATGGAAAAAATGGTACTATTACTGCGGCGCTGGCATATGATTCTACCGTTTCTGCTCTATATCCGGATTGTGTTCCTCTATGGTTTAAGTTGGTCTGGCATTGGAGGCTTCCACTTAAGACGGTCCTCTTCACTTGGTTAATGCTGGCAGAGCGCATCCTTTCGTGGAATATTCTACAACGAAAGGGCATTGAGGGCCCTGGCATTTGCTCATTATGCCATAATGCGGAAGATAGTATTTCACATTTGATGATTGACTGTCCATTTACTTCTCAGGTTTGGCAGCATATATGTTATATTTTTGGTACTGATATTTGCTGGCAGGGTATTCACATTACACAGGCCTTTGGAGATTGGATATCGGGAGTCTGGAGACTGAGGACCATACCTTTTCATGTTTGTCGTTTGCTATGGCTGGCAAGAAACTCATATATTTTCCGGAATAGATATACAACTCCCCTGCATATAGTCAACAGGATTCAGTTACTGTGGATCGAGAGGCCCAAGTCATGTAGGAATTTACCGACCCGTCTTCTTCAACAACCTGTTTTTACACATGACTTGGCGATTGGCTACTTTGATGGGGCCTCACAGGAAGGGGGTGCGCGGTGTGGAATAGGGGCTGTACTTATATCGCCCCATCTGGGCAGATATAACATCAAATGGAACTGTGGTTTTGGTACTAATAGCAATCTATATTATCTATGAAAAACTAAGGTAAATAAATTATAATATTAAAAAAACTTTTACAACTAATATAATGTTCATTACTTTGAATATGATATTCCACATGGAAATAATTGTCATAGCATACATTAGAACTGCCACAAGAATAACAATCCATTTATTTTTCTGATATACTATTGAAGACTTCGGCCTCCATAGATGTATTGCAAAATATAAAGTATTGATTGCCATTTTGTTTAGAGGTTCTACTTTTGAAGTCTAAGGGTGATCGGTCCCCTTTCACTTAGAAAGGTACATGATTATCTTTTAATTTAAGATACAAGACGGAAAAACACATACAGACAGACGGAAAAGCAAATTCAAAGCGTTTTTTTAACACCGCTAGGCCTGCGTTTTTAACTCTTTGTCGTCTGTTGTTGCAGCAAAAACAAAGGTGTGGCGCAGGCTCTAGGCTTTTTGTATGTAGCCGTTGGATGGGGCGGATGGATTGTTGCTGTGCCTTCCTCCCCTCGCGCGCGCTTTTATTTAAACACCTTGCATTAATGAAATTGATCTCCGCAGACGTTGTGCATTCTGAATTTTGAGACAGAGACGCCATGTCTCTCTGAATGCATCCATCAATTTCTGTATTCGATTTCCATTTTCAACAGCTTGCCATTTCTTTCTTTTTATTTCCAGATTTATTTTAATTTTTTTTCGTTTTCTTTGTGCACATTTAGCTGTATAAGTATACCAGGTGTTTTTACGTGCTTCATGTGTGTTGCAGCATTGTTTAATCTTAATTTCTTTCTGGTCATTTTTGGTTCTGAATTTATTTTTCTTGGGTTTGGATGGGGTGGGTTGGGGTTTTTGCATTGCTATTGCATTTATTCCCCATTTATTGTCTTTTTCCATATTTGAAAGGCCAGAGACGCATATATCTGCACCTGCCGGTATGGTTCCCATTAAAGATCTCAAGACCGAGCTACCGCTTCCAGAGGGCATCCCTCACCTAGCCTCCAGGTAAGCAAACTTCATTTTCTTTATTTCATATTATTATGAATGCAAAGGTTGGCGAGAATTTAAGTTTCAGAGTTGATAAATTTTTGTAAAGCTCAGAGACGCATATATCTGTCCCTGACGGTATGGTTGCCATTAAAGATCTCAAGACCGAGCTACCGCTTCCGGAGGGCATCCCTAAGCTAGCCTTCAGGTAAGCAAATTTCATTTTATGATAAATGGAAAGGTTGGCGGGAATTAAAGTCTCAGGGTTGATAAATTTTTGTTTCTTTACAGTGACAGTGTGCAAGGTGTTGAGTTGAGTTTGGGGTTGTGGTGTAATGGTTTCTGAAAGAGGACGGGGTCATGTGTGCCAAACTTGGTAGACGTCGAGTTCTGTCTGCTGTCTGTTTGATATCTAGACGAGACGACGATACGAAACCCTAGGACCGTGGATGATGCAGAACTACGGAACCGACGAGAACCGGACATCGCCTGGTTAGCTGATGACGTTCAATGTTCTGTCAGCAGAATGCCTATCTCCTTGTGGGTTTCACGGCAGCTACTGAAAATGGCAGGTAGTTTTCCTCATCCTTTCTTCTGGGGAGCTTTTGTTTGTCTCGTTGGAATAACATTTGAATTCCATCTGTTTTCACCGTTTTATTGCACGACATGAAATATGATTTGAAAGGAAACATGAATTTAAAAGAGGTTTTGTTGACTAGGTCTAATATACTGGAAACTTTTCTTCCTTCGATTGTCTAGGAGAGACACTCAGCCTATATTGCCAACGTAAACTTGCTCATTTGCTGGCTATTTTACATACATATCAAGCGACACTCAGCCTATTGCTCATTTGCTGGCCATTTTACATACATGTCAATACAGAGATGGGATACCTTATGGGAAGGGGATGCTTTGTCATATCTGGAATAATTACTTATTTGAGAATTCATATTTTATTACTATTATTTCATGAGTTAAGTAACTGGGATTCTGGGTTAATATGTGTATGAGATTCTGGGTAAATGTGTGTATGAGAGTGAGACTGAGAAGAAAATAATTTGTATTCCATTCAGGTCTGAATAAATCTTGATGTTTTCCTTTTCTTTTTCTTTATTACTAAGTGAAACTTTCATCTTGATGATCTTGGGTCTAACTTATATAGAGAATGGGTATTGGTACTATTGGGTATTGGCTGATCATCAATGTTAGTTAGAAGTCATTTAGTACATATAGGTTAAGTATATGGAGTCTATGTTGGAGCCAAAATTAAGTTAGGAGAAAGTTGAAACCATTAGAGTTACAAAATTGTCTTATAAAATGAGAGAAATGTGAAGCAGGTTAGGTTCTTTTTTATGTTTGTGTAATTGCAACACATTTTTAACAGTTTGCATGGAAATGGGAGTAGAAGAAGCAGTGGCAACCTTTTCCAGTTATCTTTAAAACTTTCTTATTCTCACCAAGGCCTTGAAGGTTTCCTTTATCCTCAATTTCACCACCCTTTGTTTTGTTTTTGGCATATCTCATGTAAAACTCAATAAGCTAAACTGCTAATTGTTTTCATCTTTGACTCAAGCTGAAGGTTTGTATACAGCACCCTTTCTTTAACTCTGGAACAAGTAGTTGGTAAGTACAAGGCTATACTATTTTGAATTGTTTTAGCTCATGTAGCCCCAGCACTGGTTTTATTGTTTTCTATAATCTGATTGTGTGTACAAAGATCTATATCACATATTTTTTTGGTCATCATCCCATTTTCAAGTTATGTCAATGATTTTAGCCCCTCTCTCCTCATTGATTGTTCTTTGTCATCATGTTGATTTATTTCTTCTATCTTTGCATTTCTTCATATTGTTGTTACATGCAATTACTCTAAATGATCAACCTTTCTTCCTTTTCTATTATTCAAATTTGTCCTCTATTGAGTATTTTAATTTGCTTATTATTTCAATACTAGTTCATTATTGCTGTTGTTCAATTAGATTTCAGGTTCTAGCTCCCCTTCCTCAGTTTCCCTAAATTTCCAATACGATTGTGGTTGGAATTCTCTAAACCCTTCCTTAACATCAAAATTCATATCTTAAAAATACTTCCTCGCTAATTTTAACCATTGTAATGACATCATGAATGTAAGCCTAAAAAATTAAAAAACCATTGTAATGACATCATGAATGTAAGCCTAAAAAATTAAAAATTGTCATATAAGGAAGGTGGGCATATCTTGAAAAATAGGGCTTTTTATTCTCTCCGTTTCCTTGAACCAAACTACATATATATTATGTAATGGTCTCCCAAGAAATTTGACACTAACTTGGTACCAAATATGGCCTTGTAGAGTTGCCATAACATTGAGCTTTAATACTAGACTTGCTAGCAAGTGTAGATGTTATCTGTTTTAATAGTAATAGTAAAACGTTGTTTAGCAGCATAGATTTCTGACATTTTTGTGTTTGACTTATGATGTTACCTAGAGAGGCATTTACACAATCATATATTTGAGATTGAATCATTTTGCAAATGGACTAATGATGAATGGAGGAACACAATATTTTCATTCAACAGAAACCTTTTTATAATTGTTTTTTTTCAATTTTTTTGGTTGGCCATCTTAATTATACTATCTAACTTAACATTGGAAAGCTAACATAGCATGTGTTGTTTGATAGACCATATCGTAATAGTTTCCAAATCTCCCAACAAAGAAAGGCCTCCCAGCCTTCTGTATGCTTGGTAGATGGTTGTATGGTTTTCCATTACCTTAATAAGATACCTCTTGAGGGTTTATAGTAGCAAGTTTTCTTTTAACTATTGTGGAGATCCATTCAGGGTATTGCTTTTTATGCAAAGCCTCCATGGCCTTCCCATGTTTTATGTATATTCCTATCATGTTCATGATGTTGCAACAATTGGAATGTCTTATTTACTTCATTGGCATAAGCAAATAATATGAGTATTTTAATGAATAGTTCATTATAATCTACTTTGGAGAGTGAATTGACATAAAAGGGAGATTGCTTTGGTGTACATTTGGCATCTACATAAAAAAAAGTTGTTGTATAGACTACCAATTTCCAATTTTAATTTCTAATTTATTTCTCACAATTTTTCTTGGAAAATGCTTGTCAATTAGTTTTTATTTTTATATATAATATTTTGGCCAAAAAGTTTGCAAATTTGAAATGGAATATTGACTTCAGATTTCATACAAGAAAATTAGTTTGTTGAAGTCGAAGATAGTTAGCATATCCTTTATAAAGAAAAACATAAGAATTTTGAAGATGTTTTTTTAAATTTTTTTTGACTTAATGGTGAAAGTAGGTATTCAATAAATAGAAAACATATGAAATTTTTTCACACCTTCAAAAAAGTAAGACCTTAAAATTATCCTTTATTGTCAAATTCTTATTATAGAAAATGAGAAAGAATTTTGAAGTTTGTGGGATCCATGAATCAAGATGTTTGAAGAAATTTATAACATAAAATAGAATCTTCCTGGGCATAATTTGAGGGAAACTTTGTTTACTAGTTAAACATAAAAAACTCTTAAAACCTAGTCCTCTCTTATTATAATAGATATGAACAAAAAATTATAGGAGCAAAAGACATTTAACATAGTTAAACAAAAAAAACTCTTAAAACCTAGTCAAACCTAGTCCTCTCTTATTATAATAGATATGAACAAAAAATTATATGAACAAAAGGCATTTAACATAGGGATGAGTAAGTGTTAAACAAAGTGGATTTAGCAATAATCAAAGACAGTCTTGTTGTCCCATCAAACTTGTCCAAAATGAATATTAAGAATGTAGAAAATTCTGCATTTTACTGTTTGCTGGTTTATGTCAACATTTCGTGGTTTTTACATACAGCCGGTTTTGCATTGGCTGTAGGTTACTTATGAAATTTTTCAGAACAATTAAACACACAGTAAAATACACTAACAGGCTGAAAAACACATTTAACAATCACACCATAAAATGATAGACTCAGAGATTTTTGGCCAAATCAAGCCTTGGAAAAACCCCCACAGGGAAAACCAGTTAGAGAGAGAGAGAGATTTTATTATCTTCAGCAAAATATCAGAACAGAAATACAGTGAAAATTTAACTTATCTCCACCCAAGATTTCATCTCAAAATCTTGAAAAACGTGCCCAGCAAGTACACCCTCGATTTCTGTGCCGAAATAAATGCAGTCCGTACACCCTCGATTTCTACACTCTCTCGATTTCTGTGCAGACCGTACCAGCAATAAATGCAGGCCGTACACCTCGATTTCTGTGCAGACAGTACCAGCAATAAATGCAGGCCGTACACCTCGATTTTTGTGCCAGCATTAAATGCAGCCGTACCTTGTCTCGATTTCTGTGCCAGCAATTAAATGTAGGCTGTACTGTCTCGATTTTTGTGCAGCAACTAATGCAGGCCGTACTGTCTCGATTTCTGTGCAGTCTCTCTTCTTGGGAATCGTGCCAATGCCCTAGCTCGACCTCCTTCTCCCTCAGCTCAGTCTCTCCTTCTCCAAAAATGAAAAAGTAATGTGTTTTGCCTCCCTCAACCCTTTTTGTCTAAATCCTAAGTGGGAATCTAATCCAACGGTGGAGAAAGATCCAATCCAATGGCTAAGATTCAATGAGAGTAAAAATCACATTTATTTAAATCACTTAAATAAATTTACTCACCCACTTAAATTTATCAAAAATTGACTTTAACTTTATAAAGTCTCATTAAGTAGCTTTTAATGTGAGGGTCACCTTTTTCCCTTTTCTAAGTGACTTAGGCAAAAAGTCACTTAGGGAACAAATTCCTAGGTACAAAACTAACAAAGAAAACTATATTTTGCTTTATGAGGTTGGCACCATGTTGGCTGAATTCTTACTTCCTACATTATAACCAAATAATTAGGGATATACATCTTTTGGTGAAACTTTGTTGGCTTATATGATAGATAGAAGTGTGTTTATTATATTGTAAGAGAGAACTATTTTGGATAAGTGGTTTTGGCCAAAATCTTGTACTAGTTATGTAAGAGAGCAATTGCCTTATAGTTTCTAATAGCATGTAGAGTGTTATGTGGGTTTGAGATAATTGTAAATTTTGTTTTCAACGAATAAGCCGAATATTCTCTTTGTTGATTGACTATGTATAGATTGTCTTGTAGTGGCCTTTATATGAGATCTCACTTAGGGAGTATGCATGAAATCTAAGGCTTGTTTGAAAAATTCACAAGGAATTTCATCTAAAGTGGGGGTAGGATTTCTCCATGAGTATAGTTCGAAAAGCTTCAAAGTGTTTTCTAGTCCTTGCACATAATGTTCGAGCAATCTTTGGGAAATCTCAAACATTTCAGTATGGGATCTAAACATGTTGATACAGTGAAGAAAGCCATTACTATCTTTAGGAGATGCATTTTTTTCTCATTTATATTTGATGAATATGTGTTTTTTTGGTAGTTTTCATTTAAAGAATTTGTAGAATTGCTTATAAGAACTATTGTTATTACCCAAAAGCATCATTTGAAAGTATTTGTGCTATAATCAGTTAGAGAAAGTACTTATGTAATCAATTATCTCTCTCTTTCTCTTACATATACTTCTCAATTAGTGCATGTTAGCCTAAGGGGGGTTCCCTAAAAAGACTTGGAGTTTCTTTTAAAAAAATCAGAAATAAAAGCACTTCAAATCTTGAACAAAAGATTGCTGGTCTGCAATCAAGTTTGTGAATATATGATGAAAACACTCCATAGGCAGCAAAAGAACACTGAAATATGAAAATACTTTAAAAATATGCAATTTTTGTCTTTAAAACCACAAACAATCTTCCCAAATCTGAAGTGAATACTTGCAATCTGCAAGTTTCAACCAATGTTTTAAAACTTGGACTCAAACTCGAAATCTGTCAAGGGTCAACTCGGACTCGGACTCGGAATCGGTAATGAATCAGCAATGTCTTGGCCGATTTGAATTTAATGACTCAGTTCAGTAAAAAATACATAAAATATTTGAATTTAAAGAAAAACAATATTTTAAAGATTATAATCCATGATTCCAAAGCATTAGAGACAAAATATCCAAACTCTACTGATGTATATACCATATAAGGGTGAATATATCAAAATGGTACGAAGTGTATCGTGGAATACATATTTGGATTCTGGAACAAAATACATAATCAATGAGGCCTAAATGGCCCGCAGAGTCCAAAAAGCAACATGCTATGATACCACTACATCATACATCATCTATGTCATTGATCAACATGATCAATATTCAACTCATCACGACTGTTGGACCTAGAAGTAGAACTAAAATCAAGACTAGCAATGGCACAGGCAACAACATCATCAAGTGGCACAAGCTTGAACTCTTTAATGTCATCTACAACTGCAGCAGTAGTAGTAGAAGATGAAATGTTTGAATTTTAAAGAAAAACAATATTTTAAAGATTGTAATCCATGATTCCAAAGCATTAGAGACAAAATATCCAAAGTGTACTCATTTATATACCATATAAGGATGAATATATGAAAATGGCACGAAGTGTTTCGTGGAATACATATCTGGATTATGGAACAAAATACATAATCAATGAGGCCTAAATGGCCCGCAGAGTCCAAAAAGCAACATGCTATGATACCACTACATCATACATCATACATGTCATTGATCAACATGATTAATCATCAAACTCATCTCCACTGTTTGGACTAGAAGTAGAACTAAAATCAAGACTAGCAATGGCATAGACAATAGCATCATCAATTGGCACAAGCTTGAACTCTTTAAGGTCATCTACAACTGTTGTAGTAGTAGTAGTAGATGAACACCTAGAAGCACGATGCTAGGGTTAATGTTATAGCTTTAAGGTTAGATTCTAAGTTGCACGAAATGGGGAAACAAGGACGAGTTTTCAAAATGAGGACGCGTTTGAAATGTAATTTCCCAAAATTTTGGAATTGGGCATATATATCAAAGTTGATCCTTGATCTCAAAGTCAATCCTCTAAGGACATTAGTCAATGACTTGACACCCTACAATTTTGATGAAACTTCCTAATCCAATCATTAAATAAGGTAGAAAAGGATTCTGATGCTTAATAAGTGATTTTGCTTGAGTGAAGAGTATATTTTTTATTAAGGTCATGACAGAGGAGTTCAACAATTAACACCACCAACATCAAGGTATATATAGGGGTTTATGTGCTTGATTAAATGTCAATCTCATACCCTCATACATGATAGAATTTGGTGGAAACTTTGCAATATTGAAATCTTGAAAAATGTTGAGTTTGTTGAATTTTGAATGGGATCTAAAATTCTACTTTTTGGATATGAAGTCCGGTGAGGTTGGGACTCGACCAAGTTTACCAGTTCAGTATCGAACTAGCCGAGTTAGACACCAACTCGACCGGTTCGGTACTGAACCGGTCACCCAATTCGGTTTGAAGGGCGAGCTAGCTTGGTTGAGGGTCAACTCGATCAACTTGGCCGAGTCCGAGTTGACCAATTTTTAAAACACAGTTTCAACCTGTAAAACGGAGAATTAATTCCTCAAAATAATGAATAGATTCTTAATCAAACTTTGACTTTAATCATTGGTGCTATAGTTTGTAGGGCATAGAGTATGAAAGGAAAGTATACTAGTAAGGCAACTGGATTTTATGAGCAAAATAACGTTCAAATTAAAATGTTGAAGCAATGAGTTGTCCCAATATGTATTTCTTGGGAGCGGAAGTGAAAGGGAGAAGCGGAAGCGAGAGCGGGAGCGAAAAGGGAAATTTTCAAAAGCTTCCGGTGTGGAAGTGTTTTTTATATAATATATATTTTGATGCACATATGTCAAAAAATGCAATAGGAAAATGCCGACTTTTATTTTAAGAATTTAATATTACCATTTAATGCTACTTATTATAACTAAGGTTAGGTTTTTTCTATTAGAGTAGGTTTTTCCTCCTTTACATAGCATTAGTATGGACCTAGGGTTAGTTCTTATCCCTCCCATTACTTAACTTTTTGTTTTTTAAGAAAAAGTGAAAAAAAGGAGAAAGCATTTTTTTCACAAGGAAATGAGCTTCTTGAAACGCTCCCATATGGAAGCGCACTTCCCCACAACATAGATCCCAATATAGAATTTTTATACCACCTAGATACTTGAATTAGACCTTGAAGAGGATGATCCTTTCTTTATCTAGCAAATGAATAACTAGTACATAAATCTGAAAATGCTAGGTTGACATCACATTCTCGAGGGAATTCGAAGACCCAACCTTAAAAACTCTTATCTCTTCATAACGCTCAAAGATGAATTATATCCAGCAAATGAGTAACTAGTACATAAATCTGAAAATGCTAGGTTGACATCACATTCTCGAGGGAATTCAAAGACCCAACCTTAAACACTCCTATCTCTTCATAACGCACAAAGATGATTTATATGAAGGAAAGAGATAATGCTCGAAGATGAATTATATGAAGGAAATATGTGAGGAACAACCTACTTAAGGATTCAATAGCATCTCGAAGACTTCTCCTCTTTAATACTTGAGCATTGGTCTATATCTAAAAACCTTAACATAAATACAGAAGTCATGCAAGGTCATATTGTCCAAGTACAAGATAAACCACAAAAGCAGCCCTAAAATGTTCAAGGGTAGGCTTCTTGGGTGGATGGTCTAATCCTCATCTACTCATGCATAATGTCCATCAAGAAAAAGGCCATACTTGTAACTTGTAAGGGAATCCACAAAAACACCATACAAAAAGTAAATCCCTCATTCAAGGCGAATAGGTCTCATAGCAACAAGGATAATGATTTCACATTAAGCGCTTTTCGTGGAACATAACCTTATCCTTATTCTGACAATTAGTCAAACTAAACAAATTCAGAACATGTACATGCAATATCAACACACTAAGCTTGGAAAGATAAATGGCTAAATTGGTCTCAAAGGAAGCACCCATCGGAAAAGGTTGATCATCTTGCATAAAGAGGAAGATGATTTAATCTTCAAGAAGCTTTCTTAAGATACCACCCATAAAAGGTTCCCGAACTTGGCCCATCTGAAGATC
The DNA here is from genome assembly GCA_001517045.1 of Pseudotsuga menziesii. Lineage (NCBI taxonomy): Eukaryota > Viridiplantae > Streptophyta > Pinopsida > Pinales > Pinaceae > Pseudotsuga > Pseudotsuga menziesii. The sequence continues at coordinate 103,948 of LPNX010106513.1, forward strand.
ACTGTGGCAGCTTATTATTCATTGGTAGACTTTCCTTTAAAAGGCGTATATTACTGAAATTAATCTCCAGGAAGCATGGATAAAGTTTCTAATTTAGGGTTTTGATCAGGATGACTCAAAAAAATTAAGAAGAGGCACCCTTCTTTTACTAAAAAAAGACAATATAGAAGCAGAGAATAATCCCCCCAAAAGGGCCCTTATCACTTAAATGATGTTGAAAATAACTTTCACACAACACCCAAATCAATAACTTTCTCACAACACCCAAATCAAGCTCCATTGGAACGCCTTAGCTCTGCTTAAAAGAGGACATCCTATTCACCACAAAAGCATGCCAGCAAATTAGAAACAACTGCCATACAACACCTTTGTTATCCAAATCTGTTGTGCTTTTCTGTCTTATGAAAGTTCCCCTCCTTGGTCTGAATTTAGTATACAACTAGATTCTAAAACTAGGTTGCTTTCACTCTAAGGTAGCACTTTCATTAAGCAATAATCACACTTCTTTGTTTCTAATCTCATCTTTCGTGACAATGCCCCCGTTAGATGATTAATTCTTATTTTTTCACAAAAGAGATATCAACAAGGCACTCCTCATTGATTTGAAAATTATATTATTTGCTTTTGAAGGAATCTCTTAAATGGGCAATAATCATATCTAGCACCTTCTTCAGACACAAATAGGGTTCGAATGGACTTTGTGCTTTCTTTGCAAGCAACCTTTGCTTTACATTGATCAATTCTCAAGATGACTTCCCACTTGTTCCTCTCGTGGAGTGATGATATATGTTGTCTTTAGGCGTTGATGTGTAAGTTTGTACCCTCTGAAATCACTATCATATCAGACATATACCATGGGTGAACTAATTATTGCAATCAACTTAGTGAATTTGGCAAAGGAAGCACTTCTTTTAAGATTAAAATCAAGCCTAAACTTGATAGCTTGTCTTTATGAAAGAGTTGGTGTTGGCTGAAAGTATCGGCCTATATTATGAAAAATAATACTAGAAAATGAAAGTGTGGTCTTCAATGGAAAAACAATCACGAAATACTGAAAAAATCCCTTTACATAAAAGGTGCTTTGCTTGCCTTCAAAGTATCAATGAACATGAAATGTTATCCCAATGGAAAAGAATACTTATCTATGCGCTAAACAACTGTTAATACATGCATAAGTAGAGGTAAAGTGATCTTGATAATTGCAAACTGTTAAGAATTGTAATTTCAGCGAACCACTATCAATAGTGCGTTAATTAGTTAATTAGTTGAGTAGTTGACTTGGTCACATTACCTAGAATTAGTGACCCATAGTATTTGATGACCCATGGTTTTGCTGTTATGTAGTCTTATAAATACTTGTGCGTTAATATTGAGAAGGCAATTCAGTTGCCCAGGCAATCTTTATGCTCATTCTTTGTTCTGCTATTTTCTGCTTCTCTTTTAGGCCTTTTCTAATCTTTGACACAAACAATTATTCTTCAAAATCAGCTTCAAAATAGTTTGCTTGTTATTAAAGCAACCTTACTTACAAACCAAGCAACTTCTCTCTGCCTTCCTTACTAAGCATGCAATCTCCTACAAGCACATGCTTTGTCTCGAAAAAACAATGGGGTTAGTCTCATATGGTGCATATAGATCAAAATCATCAACATGCCCCCTCATGGATAAGCTATGGTGCACATAGCTCGAAACCAACAACATGCCTCTCATGGATAAGCTAAGTATAACTTGAGTCAGATATCAATCGAATCCTGAATGAAGAAATCTGAAGTGATGGTCCTCATAAATCTCTATTCCCTACTATGATTAGATCATCATCTGTTAAGTCTTGCTAAAGCACATGAACCGTGTCATAAAGTTCGAACCCCGAAAGGCGAAAGTCCTTTTTACATGGTAGGTACTAAAAAGCTTCTCCACTGAAAACTTGATTTCATGATAACGTAGATTTCCGAAAGTCCTTTTTACATGGTAGGTACTAAAAAGCTTCTCCACTGAAAACTTGATTTCATGATAACGTAGATTTCCCAAAGTTGGAAATCTCAACATTCATACCTTTCAAATGTATTATGTTTCGATCATTATTTGAATCTTTATGAGGATGATGATAGCGTTGAGGTTAAATTTGGTTTACTAAAACTTCAAAATAATATTTAGAACTTTATTTCTATGTTTAAAAAAATTGAATAGAAAAAATTCCTGAACTATCATGTTTTTGATGAGTTAGAAGGTTGGGAAGGTTTGTATTGTAACAAATATTTTGAAATTAAGATATAATGTGAATGTGTATACGAAACATTATAAGAGAAGTTGCTTTTATTTTTCAGTCTTGTTAGTGTAACAAAGATGATGACAAATTCTTTCAATCTATAATGTTTTAGGAAGTTTTTGACTTAATTGGGCTTACTTAAAATCTTTGGTTGTTATTTACTATTATGAACCTTTGATGACATTATCTACCTTGTTTTTCTCAAAAATTGCTTTCTTGGCCTATTTTGAAATCTCAGATTGCTTTCTTGGCTTATTTTGAAAGTGCCTTTTTGAGTAGGTGGATTTTGGGTTTTTTTTCTACAAAATTACCATTACCATGTAATTTGCTTGCTTTGATTGTAATATTTCCTACTTGTTTCTTCAAGTTTTTTTCCTCGATGAAATACACATTATGAGAAACCCAATGGGCATTTTTCCTCATTCCAAGGACAGGTTGGTTGTAGTTTTGGCAACATAACGTGGCGAGGACATCGAGTAAGGCCCACAATATTCATAGAGGCGTCCAACTTGGGGACTTGACCTTATGACCTCTTGCTTGTAATTCACAACACTCAATTACTCGAGCTAACCCATTAGGCTCTTTCTTCTTGACGCCTATAAGGAAAGAAGTTAAGTTTAGAGATCGCACTCCAAAATTGTATTGGGTGCTTTGCACATGTATAATATCTTAGTTAGAAATTATAGTGGAATGTTATGTGATTGGCCTTTTTCTTACCATTTTTGCATGTAATAGAGAAGAAGGATGGGATTGATGTGTTGAAGATTAAAGAAGATTAGGGTTGAAGATTCTATAGCCTTTTTAGATTTAATATAGATCATTCCAAAATTGTTTAGTTGCTTTGCACATGTTCAATTTCTTATATTATAAATAATGAATGTGAATGTTGTGTGATTGACCATTTTTGCATGTAATAAAGAAGAAAAATGGTACTTGTTACCGGTTGAAATGGTAGTTTAAGTTACTTGCCCCAACTACTTCGGAAGTCGAAATCTCCTAGGGGAGAGCCCTATTCTGATCCTGTAAGGACACTAAAACAAAAAAGATATATTCTTTTAACGATCAGTGCCTTATGAAGTCAAAAGGTCGTGTTAGTACGATTAAGACTAGTGATGATAAGAACTAGTAGCAAAACCAATTATGCGTCACCAAACAATAGTGTGTGGCAGTGTATCAGTCCTCTGTCAAGTATTCAAATGTATGTTTAATAAGTAATAATCATAACCCAATAAGTACCTTCAAGAAAAACAAATGTGGCACTGTATTTACATGTTGTTTGTGATTATGCTATGACTAGTACACTGATGTACATCACTATATGCATTAGTACGGTTAAGACTAGTGATGATAAGAACTAGCAGCAAAACCAATTATATGCCACCAATCAATAGTGTGTGGCAGTGTATCATTCCTTTGTCAAGTATTCAAATGTATGTTTCATAAGTAATAATCATAGCCCAATAAGTACCTTCAAGAAAAACAAATGTGGCACTGTATTTACTAGCATAAAACAAAAGCATATGCATATAGTAATGTACATCAATGTATTAGTCATAGCATAATCACGAACAACATGTAGTAACAAATAGTACCATTCATGACATGGTAATGCTTATGACAACAGTAGTAAAGCAACCATCTTCTGAAACCAAACATTCACCAGCGAATTACATCCACCCAACTTCATACAATGTGTGCAAACTGTATGTATGTTAAGAAGGAACACTGGCAGTCTTTTTGTAATGACAAACATAAACAGTAATATATGATAGACTAACCCTCCGTCACATGTTAAAATCCCTTTTTTAGGTATGCATGCAGTATCTTCAGCATTATATATAAAGCATTTTATAGCAGCATCATGTACTCAGTCATTCAGCCCCAGTCATATTATAGGAGCATTATAATGTTAGAGTCCTTATTGTACAAATATCATTCATTTAACCAGTAGTGCATTAGCCGACTAAAAAAACGGAAATTGCGTGTACAACTAATAATTTGCAGGCTGTCTGTATTAATATGATGATAATCCATTGCTTTACATCAAGTCAAATGTTCTCACGCAGTAGTGATTAGATATCATCAACATTCACCAACAACTTTGCAAACTGTTAAGGGTTGTATGTGTGGACAGTCCCAACATGAGCTGACCCTTTTCTTGCCACTGTGTAGGTTAGGGGATCTTGGAGAAGCCAATGGAGGGTTGCCACTGTAAGGGCAGCTCGAGGAGATGGGTAGAGACCCTGGATGAATCAAGAGGAAGAGGCTGTTGCTGTACCATCATGCCCGAAATATGGGGCAGTCCTAAGAAGAGATCGAGGGTGAGAAAAAAAAGAGGGAGAAGAGGGGTAGCGAGATCGTTTCAGGGAGCGAGGCTAGTTAGGAGGAGGCCTAGGACAATGAAGGTAGAAAGAGAGACCATGAGCGAACTGCGAGGGTAGGGGATAGTAAGCAGCAGAGCAACGAAGTCTAAGATGGAAGCAGTGAAGCGGAGGACGAGGTCTTTAGGAGAGTAGCAAGGGTAAGAAGAGTGAGAGCGAGGGCTGATCAAGCTTGAGAGGCTGGGAGATCTATTATAGTAGCAGCAAAGGGGAGGAGCAGCAAACTGTAGATGGCAGCGCTGGTGAAGACAAGGACTGGTTAGGGTTAACCCTAACCTTGTTCTACATTAACACTAAACTAATCTAAAAACTAACCTAAAGGACTAACTTACAATACTCTAGACTAGGTTTTTGAAAGAATAAGGTGTGAAAAGAAAGGGAAACCCTACCTTAGCACAAGCCCTACCCAACCTAGGGCTTCTAAGAAGAATGGTTAACCTAGTGAGGGAGGGTTCCTAGGTCAAGCAACTAACCTAGAAAAACTAAGGAGAAACCCTAGGGAACCCTCACAAGGAGACGTGTCGTTGTTTGTTAAGGTGACAAGAAGGAAGGTAATGCCTATCCTAGGGCAAAGTGCAGAGCTAGGGCTACCACTAAGACTTGAACATGCACATCCACCAACATTCAAACAAAAAAGATAAAAAGCTTGACCTCTTTGTGCTCGTGTTCATCCAACAAATTAAAGCATCACCAAAAGTAGAGATTCACCAAAGAATTACCAGAAAATAGCTTGTGTTAACCAGAAAATTTCTTCAAGAGGAGTGCATCCATCCAAAAAAACCCTAACAGGGGTAAAACAAATGCATAGTGTATTATCCCATAAATTCTTTCTTTAAAATGAAAGTGAGGAGATATATTTATATGATCTCATACTCACTTTTTATAAAATATCCAGGCCTGCACATGCCTTAAAATAAGTCAACTTAAAATGTCAATTGAAAATTAAAAGAAAATAATAATAAAATATAGCTTAAGGTAGGGTTCAAGGTAGGATACTTGGGGTATTTGTACCCTTATGTGCCAAAACATGCTCAATTAAGCGAATCACTTTGAACTGAAGGCTGGAGTGAGTTGGAGGGAGGGTGTTATACCCCATCTAATACCTAGAATGTTGTAAAATTTCTCAACGCCCTTATCAAAGCATGAAAAGGCTTGACATGGAGGGTGTTTTTCCTTTGAGGAGATAAGGCCAAGGAGAGAAGGAACCCATTGACTAAAGGGCCAAGAGGGTGTCCTAAGTGGCTGTGAAGGGAGACAAATGTTTCACAGCTGAAGAAAAGGCCACCAGAGCACATAAACAGGATATGGAGCCATGTGACCTAGTGGTCAAACCTTAGGGGACACAAACATTAACCCTAAGGTTAAAAACCCCAATAAAGGGCAGTTAGCAGTGCCATTAAGCCATAATACCCCTAAAAGATGACCAAAGGGCCCAACCAATGACCACCATTGCTCGATAACACCCCTCCTGGTCGAAAAAATTGGCCCTCTCTCCCTAGGGTACACCTGAAGGTGCACTGGGTACAGGTGCAACGTAACACTGGCTCCAACTGCAGGGTGAGTGGTCTTCTTGGGAGTGCTCGAGAACTTGTGAATCTACTGGTACCTATAGACCTATACACATATCAAATGTCCAAAGGGATTAACAGCATCTAGAGGTAGACACTTTCGTCCTACCTTGTTCGCAAATATGAGGGAAACAAACTAAGAATAATAAAAACTAACTAGATGATGAGGGGACATCAAATGCAATGCACAGAAATATGCCTAATGCAACTAACCCTACCTAACCCAAACATGGTAGCCAAAATAGGTTAGGTGAAATCATACCACCAATGTAATCATACTTGATGTCTTGCCTTTGTCCTTTAGTCTAATCCATGACAATACCTCATAGATGATATGTTGAGTACGTACTAGGGTCTTTATTCGGATGAGGAAAGGAAACCTAACCTTCTTAAGAACCTGTAAGACTTGAAACAGGTGCCACAAAGAAGCATTGCTTTGACAAGCTTTGTTGATCCATGCTTCTAGTGGACTTATGTATGGGACACCTTCATCATACATGTCTTTTAAGAAAAAATTCTTCCTGAAATTCACCCATAAATCCTGAACTTGGGAGGCTATTTGTAGAGTCGGATCTCGCAAATCTTCATATGTGAGCCGCAACCTGTCTATGCATTTACTTACATGTTTCTTTGGACATACAAGTATATTGCTTATCTTTTCCACAATCATGTTAGTAACCCCAACCATCCTTGAACTTTTGAAATTGTCAACAATATAATTCATACCTTCATGCTTCAAATAAAAAGATAAACAATAAATATTATGAAACTGAAGGATGAAAATCATATTTCCTCAGTCTTGTTGAGATGTATCATTAAGGGCTTACCGATGTAGGGTAGAGTGGGTTGAAAAACTTCTTCAACGCTTCTTGAGAAGCACAACTGAGAGTGATAACCTAGGCTCATCATATGCTGAATATCTGCAAAAGAATCCTTTGTGCAATATGCCTCTGTGCTCCAGGATGAGTATGACAAAGACATCATGGAAGAATTACCAAAGATAAGGGGTCCTGAATCAGATCTTTGAACTTTTCATCCTAACGAGCCATCTGCATATGACAACTATCTGCAAAGTCTAGCGATGTTTCATCTTCAATTATGGTGGCGAAAGGGTTGAGCCATTCTTCATCATTAGCCTCATAAGGAGAAGGAACAATCATATCTCGTTCCACAGGGTCTTCATAAATCATGTGCTCATCATCCCTACTTAAGGTGACTGAAAGCTATTTATCCCATACAGAGTCAAGTTCTGACTCAACCTGAGTAACTTCATCACGCTGTTCTTCCTTGCTGCAGCGTATGGAGACAATGCTACTTGCTCTTGAGGAGTCATAGAAAGGTGGAACTATATATGTCCAATAACCATGGTCCTCAGAATTCTCGTCATTATGTTGCCAGAGTTTTTGTATGTCATAAAGAGTCGCTGTATGTTGGAAGGGAGAACTCGTCCTATCTTTCTGTTCTTCAGCTTCTTCAACTAGGACTTCTGCATCTTCATATATAGTACCATCATCATATTCACCTGTTTGGGGAGCTTCATTTATTGTGCTTAAGACATCATTAGTTAGACCTTGAACAATGGCTGCTTCAACTTGATCTTTGTTTTGGGCTTCCTTACTGAACAAGTCCCTTGCATGCTTGACATGAGGTATCCATTCGTCATGACGCTTTGAATCCCAGTGGTTACAGAATGTTCCCAACGATTTTGCAAAGGATGATATCGTTCCTTTATCTAGGCCCACAAACCAAGCAAGAGCCTTTCCTCCCAGGTGAAGGACAAATGATCGCATGCAAACATCTTCTTCTTCTTTAATACCATATTCCAAAGCCAAAGTCATAAACCATTCCACATGATGTGTGGCATTATCATGGTCACCCTTGAAGGCATGCCAAAATATCTTTGGTAACTCATCTGAATATCCTGGGAAGTCTGATAAATCAAGAGGAGCGAAGCCTAATTCCATTTCTATACCAGTTGGATTATTAGGATCTTTAAATTCAAATAAAATATCATCTTTGATTTCTTCGCTTGAATCATCTTGTGTCTGGCTACTTCCTAGTGTTTCTTCCCATATGCTGTCGATCATGGCCTTTCTTTCATGTTCTTCGATAACGTATTCCCATTCCATGCTGAATGCATTGATGAGCTGCTTGAATGAAGAAAAACTTTTGCAAAGAAAACCCTCATACCAATTCTTGACAGACAAGTTGTCTTCTAGGTGAAGAGATAGCATAAATAGCCTCAATCTGATGTCTTCGTGTATGATGTTGCTTGTCCAGAGGAATTGCATGAATGCTTGCACATGTGTTGCTGCATGGTACTTGTACTGCTAGAATAATGGGAAAAGTGCCTTACCACCATCTTGAATGGCATGCTTGTGTGGAAATCCCGGAATGCACGGAAAATCCAACATATCCATCCACAGTTTATAATTAGATGCCATATCGTCAGGCTTCCTTGTCTTTGAAGAGTACTTCTTTATTTTCTTTGATTGGAGTCGCTAAGAGAGACTTGCTATGTTAGTTAAACAAATCTCACCAAAGTACTAAACAAAACGAGGGCGTACTTGATTGATGGAGTTGCCAAGTAACCTTGCAGGTTGGTCCTTTCGAAAAAATGTATGCAATCATATACAATCAGGCCTTCAAGACTTACCAAAGTGTCGTTCTTGACCGGATAAGTCACCTCAATGAATTTGAGGTCCTCGACAATGACACCAAAATGTTAAGCCTTGTCGGGCTTCTTCTTTGTGGAGTCGCCGGGTAAGATCTGCAAGATTAGTCTTTGACAATAATATTTTCAAAATACCAAGAAAGACTTACCTAATTTTTCTTACAGAATGTCGTTTTTGCTAGGGGTGTGAATGACTCTAGATCAACCGCTTCAAATTTTGAAAAGGTCCCCGACAACGACACCAAAATGTTATCGGTTGAAATGGAAGTTTAAGCCACCGGTAAGCATATAAGGGAAAATTGACCACTGTCAACTTGGTCACTTGTCCCCAACTACTTTGGAAGTCGAAACGTCCTAGGGGAGAGTCTTTTTCCGATCCTGTAAGGACACTAAACCACAAAAGATTTTTTCTTTTAACGATCAGTGCCTTATGGAGTCAAAAGGTTGTGTTAGTATGATTAAGACTAGTGATGATAAGAACTAGCAACAAAACCAATTATGTGCCACGAAACAATATTGTGTGGCAGAGTATTAGTCCTCTGTCAAGTATTCAAAGGTATGATTCATAAGTAATAATGATAACCCAATTATACCTTCAAGAAAAACAAATGTGACACTGTATTTACTAGCATAAAACAAAAGCATATGCATATAGTAATGTACATCAGTGTATTAGTCATAGCATAATCACGACCAACATGTAGTAACAAATAGTACCATTCATGGCATATTAATGCTTATGACAACAATAGTAAAGCAACCATCTTATGAAACCAAACATTCACCAACCAATTACATCCACCCAACTTCATACAATGTGTGCAAACTGTATGTATGTTAAGAAGGAACACTGATAGTCTTTTTGTAATCACAAACATAAATAGTAGATATGATAGACTAACCCTCTGTCATGTGTTAAATCCCTTTTTTAGGTATGCATGCAGTGTCTTCAGCATTATATATAAAGCATTTTATAGCAGCATCATGTACTCAGTCATTCAACCCTAGTCATATTATAGCAACATTATAACCTTAGAGTCCTTAGTGTACAAATATCATTATTTTAATCAGTAGTGCATTAGCTGACTAAAAAAAAGGAAATTGTGTGTACACCTAATAATTTGCAGACTGTGTGTATTAATATGATGATAATCCGATGCTTTACATCTAGTCGAACGTGCTCACGCAATAGTGATTAGATATCATCAACATTCACTAACAACTTTGCAAAATGTTAAGGGTTGTATGTGTGGACAATCCCAACGTGAGCCGACCCTTTCCTTACTACTATGTAGGTTAGGGGAGCTTGGAGAAGCCAATGGAGGGCAACCATTGTAAGGGAAGCCTAAGCAGATGGGTAGAGACTCTGGAGGAATGAAGAGGAAGAGGTTGCTGCTGTACTAGCAAGCCCGAAATATGGGGTAGTCCTAAGAAGAGATAGAGGGTGAGAAAAAAAAGAGGTAGAAGAGGGGTAGTGAGATAGTTTAGGGAGGGGCAAGGCTAGTTTGGAGGAGGCATAGGGAAACGAAGGTAGAAAGAGAGACTGGGAGAGGACTGCAAGGGTAGGGGATGTTAAGCAACAAACAACGAAGTTTAAGATGGGAGCAGTGAAGCTGAGGCCGAGGTCTTTAGGAGAGTAGCAAGGGTTAAAAGAATGAGAGCGAGGGATGATCAAACATGAGACTCGACTGCGAGGTCTATTACAGTAGCAACGAAGGGGAGGAGCAACAAACTGTAGATGGCAGCGCTGGTGAAGACAAGGACTGGTTAGGGTTAACCCTAACCTTGTTCTACAGTAACACTAAACTAACCTAAAATCTAACCTAAAGGACTAACTTACATAACCCTAGACTAGGTTTTTGAAGGAATAAGGTGTGAAAACCAAGGGAAACCCTACCCTAGCACAAGCCCTACCCAACTTAGGGCTTCTAGGGAGAATGGATAACCTAGTGAGGGAGGGTTCCTATGTCAAGAAACTAGCCTAGAAAAACTATGGAGAAACCCTAGGGAACCCTCACAAGGAGATGTGCCATTATTTGCTAAGATGACAAAAAGGAAGGTAATGGCCTATCCTAGGGCAAAGTGTAGATTTAGGGCTACCACTAAGACTTGAACATGCACATCCACCAACATTCAAACAGAGAAGGTAAAAAGCCTGACTTGTTTGTGCTCGTGTTCATCCAACAAATCAAAGCATCATCAAAAGCAAAGATTCACCAAAGAATAACCAGAAAATAGCTTGCATTAACGACAAAACTTTCTCAAGAGGAGCCCATCCATTTAAAGAAACCCTAGCAGGGGTAAAACAAGTGCATAGTGTATTATCCCATAAGTTTTGTCTTTAAAATGAAAGTGAGGAGATATTTTTATATGATCTCACACTCACTTTTTATAAAATATCCAAGCCTACATGCCTGGAAATAAGTCAACTTAAAATGTCAACTAAAAATTAAAAGAAAATAATAATAAAATATAGCCTAAGGTAGGATGAAGGTAGGCTACCTGGGTATTTGTACCCCCCCAAGTGCCAAAGCATGCTCAAATAAGCGAATCAATCCAAACGTAAGGCTAGAGTGAGCTGGAGGGAGGGTGTTATACCCCATCTAATCCCTAGGATGCTGTAAAATCCCTCAACGCCCTCCTCAAAGCATGAAATGGCTTGGTGTTGTCACCACAAAATCTTCAGATTCTGGCAGCACCAAGAATTTTAATCCTTGTAATTATTTTGAAGGATAAATTAATTTGGTAAAAACACGTCCATCTAAGTGCCAGAGAGACACAAAATGACAAATGCCCAATGATTAAGTGTGCCAAAGGGAGAGGCCAGAGGTTACGGGCAGCTTACTTCTAGATGGATGTTCACTCGAGATATTTTGCAAATGTATTGTTTGAAAGATATCTCGTGAGGAGATAAGAAATGGAAGATCGTCGAATTCCCGTCATTATTCAACATGCATTTTTATGCAACGAACTGTGAGAAAATGGAGGCGAAAATCAAAATTCCAAGACGTGGGTTTTTTGCAGAAAAGACCCATTTAGTAGACAATGAGGAATTTCCTGAAAAAACTCAACCGTTTGGGAGATTTGTTGGGTTCTTTGGACACGTTTTCTCTAGTTGCGGCCAACTAGGAAAGCCAGTTCGATTTCCTTTTGTTCCATTGTCTATTTAAGTGACAACAACATCCTACAGGAAAAATGGGGAGTTCCAACCGAGGGCTGAGAGTGTAATAAGAGATCAGACTAATATTTTTTATTTTATTTTACAGGCATGTATTAGATTTCTGGGTTTTCAAAGAGGACTTTGAAGTGATCATATTCGAGATTGGTCTGTTCTGTTTTCATTTTGAACAGATAAATATTATATTGTGTCCATGATTCTTTCCAATATTTGGTTTCTTGTGGATGGTTTATATGTTTATCATTGATCTGGACATAGCTTGTCTTCTCTTTATATGAGTTCATTCTCGTGATTTTTCTGCCCTGTATATGTTTATACATTCACTGATCAATATTTTCATATATTAGCCTAATCCTTGTTATATTCATCTGCTTTTCAACTTACAAAGCTTATCATATTTTCAATAAATTTAAAGATTCACTAGCCATGTTCTTTCAGCAGTCAAGGAACATCTTTTAGTGATAACATCTTTTGGTGCCGTTGTCGGGGACGTAGGAGCGAAGATATCTTCCCCGGGAAGAACAATAACGACAGAGATCCAGCTCTTGATGGCAGATAAGAGAAGGACATAAGAGATTGACTGCAGTCATTTGCCTGGTGACTCCATGATTAAAGATGTCACTGGGTAGAATCCTGCTGACAAAAGATGAAGGGGATGAAGTGTAAAACCAGGTATCTGTTCATGAGCTTTCTCCATGAACTTTTGTTTTCTTTATCAACTCATTTCTGCTGTTCCCTTCACGCATTAAGAGAATCATCTTATGTTTTGTTTATTCCGATGATCATCAACCTACCTTTGTATATCCATCTTTAGAAGAGGAAAATTTGCAGCCTTCTTATGTTGTTGATGTTGATCCTATATCTTCATCCCAGCCCGTTCATAAGAATGAGTTTTGTATTCAAATCCCTTCTGAATTTAATTAGTCATGTAACCTCGAGGACGTTAAAACCAATTCAGAACCTGCTCAGATCTCAGTACCTTATTACATTATTAATGAGCCTTACCATCAGCTTGTTAATCCTCATGTTCAGCATACTACTTTTCAAGCCAAAATTAGAAATAGGTTGTTTAAACCTTTGAAGCTGCCTTATTACCTTAATTCTTATCCTCTTGATTTCTTTGAGTATCTTCCTCGGTTTACTGGAGAGGATCATGTTACAGCCGAGAAGCATTTGGTAGCCTTTGAAAACTTTGTTGATAATTTTGAAATATTACATGAAGATGTTGTCATGAGATTATTTTCGAAATCTTTAGCTGGAGATGCTGCTTTCTGGTTTAGAAATTTGGAAGCTCATTCTATTTGTTCATGAACTGAGTTTTATAATTCATTTTCAAGATACTGGGGAGAGAATAAATCCTTCGATCAATACCTATCTGAGTTTTCTTCCTTGAAGAAGAAGAGAAATGAAACTATCATTGAATTCAACAGAAGATTTCACAATATTTATTATAGCATGCCTATTGAAATCCGACCTATTGAGATTGTTGCTATGATACAATACACAATGGCACAACATCCCGATCTATTTTTATACCTCAAAGATCTATGTTTGTTGATGCAAAGGAAGTGGAGAACAATCTACGGGTTTGTGGAAAGCTTCATGATCAAATTATTGATAAAGATTTTAATGTGCAGGAAATTGAAGAAGTGTATGAACAACAGGGATCAACCCTGATGTTTTATTCCTGTCAAAATGATAATATGTCATCTTCAGATTTATCCTTAACTCCAACAATTACAATCAGTGAATTAGATGTGTTAACTATCAGTGATGTGAAAGATGCATCTACTTCTCAATTACATCAACAAAATGATTTCATATATGCAACAGAAAATTCTTTTGGTTCAGAATATAAGAGTTATTTTATTATGAATTTTCTGACGGATTTTCATAAGCATGATCATGCTTATCAACAGGAAAATAAGTTTGCAGCGAATAAGGATAATTTATTTTCAAATCAAGCTACTGCTCCTCATTGTCTTATTGTGTTAAGAATGAAGGTGAGGATGTTAATGTTGATCAGATCCATGAAGAGACAGTTCACCAGATATCATATCTCACCGTGCATGATGTTCATGCTCTCTTTCCAGTAGAACAAATAAAATGTCATTTGATAAGTGAAGCAGAGGAACAATGTGACCTTTTTGTATCAGCTAGAGATGCAGCACAACTGGTAGGACTCGATGGCCATTTATATGGAGTTACGGTTTTCAAAAAATTCCATCCTTGCAGAGTTTGGAATCAAGGAGGATTATGATTGTAAGTATGCTTTGCAAAACAAGTTTCTACTACACATGTTAAATTCTTCTTTGATTTCTAGCTACATGCCAGAAGTTCTTACAGTTGATTGGATGTTATCAGGGCTTCATTGGAAGCATGATTACACATAATTAGTTTGCTTCGACCAGTTAGAAGTAGGATTAGGTAGATGAATAAGCTTGTTTCTCGAGCAGTTGGTTTGTAGCAGTATGTTTTCATTTCAGTAATGTGTGTTTAGATTTGAATCAAGTTGCTGAAATTTGATAGAAGCATGAAGACTCCAACCCAATAGAAAAGGCCACTAGAACTGCTAGGTTCTTGGAACCTTGCAGGGAAGTCTCCATCCCCATCCAGAGCCCTGTCACCACCAAGAATTTTAATCCTTATAATTATTTTTTAGGATAAAATAATTTGGTAAAAACACGTCCATCTAAGTGCTAAAGAGACACAAAATGACAAATGCCCAATGATTAAGTGTGCCAAAGGGAGAGGCCAGAGGTTACGGGCAGCTTACTTCTATATGGATGTTCACCCGAGATATTTTGCAAATGTATTGTTTGAAAGATATCTCGTGAGGAGATAAGAAATGGAAGATCGCCGGATTCTCGTCATTATTCAACAAGCGTTTTTATGCAATGAACTGTGAGAAAATGGAGGCGAAAATCAAAATTTCGAGACGTGTGTTTTTTGCAGAAAAGACCCATTTAGCAGACCGTGAGGAATTTTCTGGAAAAACTCAACCGTTTGGGAGATTTGTTGGGTTCTTTAGTTACAGCCAACTAGGAAAGCCAGTTCGATTTCTGTTTGTTCCACTGTCTATTTAAGTGACAACAACATCCTACAAGAAAAATGGGGAGTTCCAACCAAGGGCTGAGAGTGTAATCAGAGATCAGACTGATATTTTTATTATTATTTTGCAGGCATGTATTAGATTTCTCGGTTTTCAAAGAGGACTTTGAAGTGATCATATTCGAGATTGGTCTGTTCTGTTTTCATTTTGAATTGATAAATATTATATTGTGTCCATGATTCTTTCCAATATTTGGTTTCTTTTGGATGTTTTATATGTTTATCACTGATCTGGACAGAGCTTGTCTTCTCTTTATATGAGTTCATTCTTGTGATCTTTCTGCCCTGTATATGTTTATACATTCACTGATCAATATTTTCATATATTAGCTTGATCCTTATTATATTCATCCGTTTTTCAACTTACAAATCTTATCATCCTTTCAATAAATTTAAAGATTCACTAGCCATGTTTTTTCAGCAGTCAAGGAACATCTTTTAGTGATAACACTCAGCATGGACGGTGTCTTTCCTCTGAGGAGATAAGGCCAGGGAGAGTAGGAATCCACTGACTGTAGGGCCAGGAGGGTGTCCTAAGTGGCTGTGAAGTGAGACGAATGTCTCAGAGTTGAAGCAAAGGCCACCAAAGCACATAAACAGGATATGGAGCCCTGTGACCCAGTGATCAAGCCTTAGGGGCCCTAGACACCAACCTCGAGGTTAAAAACCCCAATAAAGGGTAGTCATCAGTGCCATTAAGCCATAGTACCCCTAAAGGATGACCAAAGGGCCCAACCATGACCACCATTGCTCGATAACGCCCCTCCTGGTCGAAAAAAGTGACACTCTCTCCCCGGGGTACACTTGAAGGTGCGCTGAGTACAGGTGCAGCGTAATAGGACTTATGTGTACGTTTTCAAGACTTCCGCTAATATGAAAGAAGATTATGGTTGAAGAGATTATTAGCCCTTTTAGGTTTGGTATAGATATATCCAAACTTTAGAGCTCATGATCTTTTCACATTTGAAAAAACCATCACTGATGGGCCTTCTCTCCCCTAGTTATTGACGTCGAATAAAATATCTTCTTTGACTACTTATCTCATTATTCCTTCGATTAGATACCCCTAAGCCTAGTACTTTCTTTTATGGAAACAATACTAATGAAATACATGCATTAGGCTTAAGATATGAAGAGAAAGGGGGAAATAAATTCACTACTAGCTATTCAATTCAAAGAAGTCAACCACACTAGATGCCACTCCATGAAAAGATCTCCAACAATGCAAATTGACCAAGTAGATTCCAACTAGGTTGCAATGCCATCATCCAATAATCCATAGGCACCGTACGGTTCTCTATATTAGTTTCTCTTCAAAGTCAAACAAATCCCCCCTCCAAATGAAGAGGAAAACCCTTATATTGGTTTTAACTCAACTTCCTTGTACAATGAACAAATAATTGTTTTCTTAGATCCATTAGTTTTGCAAGGAATACAATAAAGTCTTACATTCCTAACCACCTCAACAAACTCCTTACCAAAAGAAGCAACAAGTTGCTGAGTTCTATATCTTTTCTTGGAGAAACAATATATTAGTCCTCTCATGTAGCCAACTCTTTGAGAAGATTCAACAATAATAAAATAATAGACTTAGTTAGAAACAACCTCCCACAATAATCTAGGTTGCCTCCTTAAGTTGAGTAGTTTGACTATGCTACCGCCTTAATAAAATGATAAATAATTCCTCTAGCAAGTGCACCACTCAAGATAGATAACCACACATGTGAACAAGGCTCTAGATGGACAAATGTTGTTGACCAAGCATGATAATCCATTTAACAATTCCTCCATAAGTGCACGCTTCATGAGAATCCACGTGTGAGTAGAGTCCCAATATGAACAAGTGCTCCCTTCAGGAAAGTCCATCATCTCTTGCATGGTTTCTAACATGTCCTTTGATTCTTTTGGTTCACTCACAGGTTCCTTAGGCTTTCGGAGTTTAGGGTCAGATCTAGAAGTGGATGGGGCATAATGATTGAAGAAATTTTGCTTTCCCATAGATGTTGCATGCTGCTCAGCCATCTTTGCATTGAATTGGGCAATATTTAAGTCATTTGGATTCTTATCCTTCAAGTTGAAACCCAACCAACCGTCAAAAGCATTCAGATAATGGATAACGATTGCTTGGTCCTTAGGTCTAATTTCATCTGGGATATTTCTTACAGTCTTGTCAAATGTTAGGTTAAATTCATGGACTGTTTCATTCTCCCTCTTCTTTATGTCAAACAGTTGATGTAAGAGGAATTTCCCATCCAACTTGTGAGACCACAATCACTATTGAGCTTTGTGACGAAGTTGTCATAACCATTGATGGATGAAGCAGGTAATCCAGCAAACCACTTCCGCACATCTTCTTCCAGAGAATGCAGAAGGCCTCTCATAAATACATCTTCATCAACAACTCCATATGCTTGCATATGATCCCAGACTTTGTCAACGTGGTCTTCGATGGAGGTAGCTGACACTCCATCAAACTTAGGAACTTTTTCGAAATATTTATTAGGCATGTCATGCGGGGCCCCTTGGATCAGGGAGAAATCTAAAGGAGAGATGCCTTAGCCTTCCTTCCAAAAATCCTAGGGTTTTGTGGACGAGGAGCATTCTGATTTCCACTAGTGTTTGTTTCGGCCATCGGGCTAGATGAGGTTGAAGGGGATCCCAAAGGATGACTTGAGAAAACAGTGGGGCCTGCTACTTGTTTTTTTTCCTCACGTAAGTTATAGGGATTCCTTCCGGGTTTATAGAACGTTCTAAGAACTTAAGATTAATACGTTGGGGTACGGTTCTCAGTGGAGTCGCTAGGTGAACCACACAAGTAATTCACCAATAAAGGATATGTCATAGGGAAAGGTTAGGTATGTTGAACCAAGGTAGGCCTCTACATCCCCGACAACATTGCCAAAATGTTGTCACCAACCTTGTAGTTGCCTATGTATGATGGATCCAGGATAGATGGTAGAGGGGCAAGCAACTAAGGAGGTGGAACCAAGCCTGCCTAGACTCCCAAATGGATGGTTTTCATGCCAATCAAGGCAGTCTTCGCTTTATGTTATCTAAGTCCAAGCCAACGAAGGGGGAGACCTAGATAAACTCCCGACAGGAGAGATAAGACCTAGACACTAGAGCAGATCAATTATGGCTTGAGGTACGTAAGGTGTAAGGTAATTGGAAACTCTAGATCTATGGAAGATGATACTAAGTGGACTAGGGCTTTGGATGAGGGTTTTAATCATATGAGGGTTGATACAAAGTGGCCTATAGGGATAATACTTAGATCTAGGGTTGAGGTACTAACAACCGATGAATATAACTGTTTCCTTGGGAAACATAACCGAGGTAGGATGAGTAAGGACAGAGTTGAGACTGTCTAGTACCAAAGGGATAGACTCAATGAGAGATGACAATGTCAAATTACCTGAGTCATCAAGGAGGAGTCAACTTTCAGGGGAAAGAGGTCAACAGAGGGCTAGCGCTATGCTTGGAGATCAGTGCCTGTTGAGCCTTGGGTAATGGAGTTAGTATCAACACAACGTTTAAGTGGACCCACCTTAGATATGCCTTGATCTATGGACCCAAAAAAGTGTTTGGTTCGGAAGATTTAGGTTACAGTGAAACCAGCAGAAGGAGGGCTAGCACTAGGGTTTGGAGAGGCAGATCTGTAGATCTAGGACAACCAAGAGACTATCAGCTTAGCATTGGAGAGGGGATGAGATCAGAATGACTCGATCTACAAACCCAAGTCAGAAAATTTCAGGAAAAATCAGATCTAGACAAGTCAAAATCTGATGAGGGTTGCTAGGAGGCTGAAAGTCAGTTTTTGAGATCTAGGGCTACCTGGAAGGAACTACCTCAACGTTGGGGGTGTTCTGGAATGAGGGGGACCTGATCTACAAACCCACATGGTTATTTTCCTAAAAAAGTCAAATTTGGAAAAAAGTCAAAATTTTAGTGGGGGCGCTGGGGTTTGAGCAGTCAAAAAGTCAGATCTAGGGCAAGCTAGTCACAATTTGGACAACGGTGAGGATGATCTAGTGAGAGGGATGCCCGATTTACAAAATCCAGAAATGGTTTGTTCAAAGATCAAGCGGTTCCTCGATTAAGTATTTTTTTGGATTTTTATTATTTAGGAGTTTTTTCAGAAAATTTGAAGAAAAGTAGGTACAATGGATTGAGATATGAAAGAGAAGAGACTTACCTATTAGATCTTACTTGGAAATGCTTGTAGATGCCTTGATGATGATCCCGATCAATTATGGAAGATTTGAGTGAGTTCTAGGACCAATGTTGTGCTCCAAATGACCAATGCGCCCCCCTATCCTGCACAAAAGCAAACGTCAACAATATCAAATTTGCTGTACCACGAAAGAAAAAGCTAGATCTACAGAAAAGTAACAAGATGTAATCATTGATCACAATGAAGCTAATGAAAACCCTCTGATACAAGATGGAGACAATTCGAGTGAGTTGAGGTCCCCCTGCAAAAAACGCTCCAGTTGAAAACGCCCTCCTGTAGACAAAACAATGATCCCGAAAAAAGATATAGATCTCATACAATATTCTGAATGCTAGGAAGCAAGAGACTTTCCAATCACCACCGAAGAACATCAGATGCAAAGCAGATCCAGAAACTATCCACAAAAAATCTTTCTATTAATCAGATCCAAGAGCCAAAGACCCCTTACAAATGAGAAGCTCTCTCCTTTAAAGAGGAACGAGAGAACCAAAATCCTAACCACTTTCAAAACGAGTGGCTAAGATTAAATGATAAAATGTTCTAATCAATGGTTGAGATGAACTCAACGTACAATACATGGATCAATATAAACATAAAGTACCAAAGTGGACTAAATCATCCATAAACAGGGTACCCCACTCAACAAGAAATAAATGAAGCACATGGTGGGTCCATGGAGTGTTAAATAACTCCCTCTGGGTGCCTCATGGCGCAATAAAATAATATAATATTTTAATTTTTTGACTTTGTGCCTCCTTGAGGAAATCGTGAGCCTCCCAAAAGCTCCAGAAAATAATACAAAAATGCCCAAAAAATAGGTGTGGGCCCAATCAGGTGCTGCAACTGTTGGAGAAGGTGCAGAAGACATCACTCTCATCATCATGACTCATCCCATGTCATTTCCTTGCCTCAGTATCCCAAATCTATTTCTTCAATAGCCATTAAATCATTTTTTAATCTGCCTCGGGAAACGTGAACCTACCAAAATAGCTTCCTAAGGTGCCTGCGTTGTCAAACTGAGTCTACCAGGGTCTTTCAGATGGGGGTACTATGGTACAATCAAGTGGCTGCACTCCCTATGTCCCATACAACGCCTTAGGAGATCCAATAAAAACATCTCCTTGCTCAGACACATCATCCTGTGAAGCAAAACTGCATCCAGAGAGTAAAATGAGCCTGACGATCTCTGCAAGTGCCGGGAACTGAAAACAACCTATCCCATTAGACTCAGAGAGTCCAAATCCATCTAAGGTGTATACTCATACCCTTCTCAGGTCTCTACCTAATCATCAACCATATCCAATAGACAATATAACCATCTGTAAATGACCAGATACCAATAATATAACTCAGACTATCATCCATCTGCTGCAAGTGTTATAAGGCTAAGACATGCTCTGCAAATCATTTAAGCAACAATCTCAACAAGTAGCAATCATTTCACTGGCGATACATCAACCAAATACATATATAGGGTTTTATTTACTATTACTCAGGACTATACTCACTTCATAGTTGTAGTTAATTTGCTAGTGAAGGGTGAAGGCTGAAATTGACAAGGCTAGGGCAAATGATGACTTCCTACTTAACATCATGACACTTTGGATATGGAAAAGAAAAACTCACTATAACCACATGTCGGACAAACAACAACACAAGGAATGGCAGTGCCTCACAAATGGTTGAGTTGTTTAGAGAGCGCTTATTCAACTTAGGCATCATGTCTACATCAAGTTTGATCCAGTTTCATTAGGATCATCAATTTTACTTCCATGGCCTTTTTTGCCTATATGTCCTTTTGGGGACTTCACCAGTGCTTAAAAGCATAGTTAATTGCAGCTTTCATTCGGGACATATTCAAATTTATAAGGTCAGCAATATTTGGATATAGCATATATTTAACCATTGCTTTTTGGACTTTTTATACCCTTCAAGGAGTCTTTTAGCATTTCATTGCTTTTTCCATTTTTCACATATGTTAAAAAACACAGTTTTAGCATTTTCATTTTCCATGGGCGCATATAAACATTTCCAATATAAGTAGTACATGAGCTTTCGGTTTTAGCCAACAACATCTCAAGTGACCAGGGGGGGTTCTTCACAGTGGCAAACATCGGGACAACCGACTAGAATGATTTAGGCATACAATCCAACTCACCAAAGGCAAGTTTTGTCACCAACTCAAAGCCGAGACACAATATAAACAGGGAGGTTTGTCCAACAAAGGTTCTAGCGGGGAAAGGTCCTCCATGCCACAAGTCAAGTAGTAAGTCGGGTTAAAAGCAAAACTGGAAGGTAATGGATGGGTGGAGATAGTGAAAGATGAAGCCAACACTAGCAAGCCAAAATAATGGTGGGGAGTGACTACCTCTATTCCTCCTAAGGAGGTTAAAACCAATGAGTATAGATCAGGAACTTCCAAGTCTAAGTAGGGACATCAATACATAATACAAATACATCCAAGTCCATATAATTATGATTGCCAGATCACGACACTACATGTTAATACATGTCACAAAGATGAATATAAGAGCAATGATAACCATATCACAATATAATACAAGCTGAGTCATAATCATGCATATAATCCATTTGAACCATCATCTGTCCATTGATAAAGTGCTGATATAAAACTGGGAATCAATAACTGCTTTGTAATGACTAAATGGCTACATTGGTCCTCAAATCTGAGTGTCCTGAGAGTACATCAGTCCACAAATAAAATAATGATCCGTCAAAATTGCTCATCTCAACATCTCATGTGTAAGAGATTTGGCTGAAAAATGTACTATATCTGAAAAATAGAATATGGTAGCCCGACTACTATATATGCGATAACATACACCACTTCTGAAAATCTATTTCCAAAGGCATTTTCTTGCGAAAATAGAGTAATAGAACTAGTATATGGAGAGTTGCCTTTCTTTTAGAAAATGCAAGGTATTTATCAAATACTACACAGTTATTGTCCATATTCACATATATGGACTCTAACCAATCAAAATGTGAGCAACATCTCTAAGCCAAAGCACACATGTAACCTAATCCATCCAATGAATCACCTTGCAAGCTCGATCCTTGTGATACAAATCACAAATGATGTGATGAAAATCACATGTAGAATCCTCATATAACATGAATGGTAACATTGTTCACACCACTTTTGAAAATCTATTTCCAAAGGCATTTTCTTGAGAAAATAGAGTAATAGACCTAGTTTATGGAGAGTTGCCTTTCTTTTAGAAAATGCAAGGTATTTATCAAATATTGCACTGTTATTCTCCATATTCACATATATGGACTCTAACCAATCCACTACTTCTCCATAATCCATTTTTTATTATAAGTGAGAATAGTCATCACAGTTAATTTTCCATAGCAGAGAGAAAGATGCCCTCAAAACTTCCACCCCTCTACATTAAAGCTGTCTTTTGATTCTCATCAAATACTCCTTTTTCATTATTATTTTTTCTTTACTGTCCTAAGTAGGATTCAAAATTTCCATCCCTTGATAATTTCTCTTTTCGCATCGATTTCTGTCTTCTAGTGAATTGATTATCTCCAATTACCATATCATACTAATTACAAACTACAATCAACTTCATCAACCACTAATTATTATATTACCATTTTTAAGTTTCATTAGATCATTTTAATATTTTTTTATTTTCCTAAATATTCATAATTCCAATTGAATAATGTGTTTTTTATTTAATACCTATGTTGCACAGGGACCTGTCCCCCCTAAAATTTTACCCGTTCCCTGCGTTTCAGCGTTCCGGGGACTTTGGAACTCCTCGGAAATGTCCCCAAATGGTCGGGGACTCCATTGGGGACTTGGGGACTTTTTCGTCGTACCCTAAACGTACCTGAAAAAAACTAAGGGACTTTTCGGGGACGTCCCCAAAGTCCCTCGACCAATCGGGGACTCCCACGAGTCCCGTTTCCTATACATTAAAAAAAAGTTAAAACAAAAAAATTAAAATTTTAATTAAAATTAAAATTTAAAAACTTAAAACCATTAGATAGACTTTCCTTTTGCATATGAATTTCAAGTTTTAAACTTTAAAGACTGAAATGTTTATGTAATTACATGTGTAGACTTTAGTCTTTTATGTTTCTTTTATGTTTCATGAATGATTCATAACTCTTAACTTTTAAATTGAAATTGAAATTTTTATGTTTTTGAATTTTTTCAATTTTCTTATAAAGTTTACATGGCAAATATTTTAATTTCCTGTTGCAATCATGTTCTGATTTTTCATTTTTATGACTCATTTATCTCAATCAAAGGCTACAAACATGTATGCTTTTGATGTTTCAATGTTTCATTGTTTTATGATCAAAATTCATGAAAGCTATTTTAATATTCTGTTGCAAAGATTTTTTATTTTATGATTTATCTCAATGTAAATAATTTTCATTTTTAATTATAT
>LPNX010106513.1:127965-157049 GCA_001517045.1 Pseudotsuga menziesii
GTCCTCGAGACCAGTGCAACATAGTTTAATACCACTTATATAATTAAATAATATGCTATGATATACATATAATACTTTCTTTTATAAACTCACATGAAATAGAATATAGTTTTATTCTATGTTGATGTGTGGAGGTTGAGCTTTGTTACTACATGGACATCATTTATGTTGATGTGTGGACAAAATAGTTTTTGTATGTTGGATGAGGGTCTTGTCTTGGATATATTGCCTCTTGTCTTGGATATATTGCCTAATTTTAGAAGACATTTTTATGCTTCGGGGGTTTCTAGATGCTTCGTGGGGCTTTACTAGACTTGGCTTGTTGCAGGAGTTTCTTGGAAGGGGCCTTTGAAGGCCATGTGGCAGCATGTCTTGCATTTGATCCCTTGCTTGATGGAGCCATACGTATCTCTTGTATTTACATGTGGCAATTGACCACTTTATTTTATGGTTTCTTAGGATTTTGTTAGTTTTGGTGGGGTTTTTGTCATTTGTCTATTTGATTGTAAATGAAGTTAGGCTACTCTTCTATATAATGAGAGCAACTTCCTCATTTGAACCTATGGTTGGATTTTGAGAGCTCTCTTTCTTTTAGAGTCTAATTGTCATATCTTTTATAGATCATTTTTGAAGTATGAAGGGTTTCTTCTCTTGGGTTCTATTGGTGACTTAATCCTTGAAGTAACTTGTTCATTTTGGCATTGTAAGATCTGTTTATCTAGTCCATAAGAAGGGTAGTTCTACTCCATTGGTTTATTATACTTCACCTTTGTAGGTTGATTGAAGTATTTAACATTGTTTCATGTCACATTGTCTCTGCAGACAAAGACAAAGCTCTCTAGTCCAAACGGTTTGGATCTAGAACAAAATACCACAGAACGTATGCCCTTTCCTAGATTAATCAAAACATAAGAGTAAAATAGATGCTTACCTTGCAATTATGATGGTTTCTTCCTGCTTAATGTGATATTCAACCTCTAGCTGCAAAGCAGCACAACACAAAAGGAAACTCAAGTGAAAGCACTTGTAATACTGATTAATCTAAACAAGTGGTCAAGGAAACAAGTTCTAAAGATCTACAAAACAATAAATCTTTATGGAAAGAGCATACATTACTGTATTAACAAAAATACGAAAGGAGAGATTGCTAATCATGGCCTTGACATCGCATTTTCTTCTCACTAGACTTTGCCTCAAAGATCTAACCTTGTTTCTAATAAAAAGGGAAACTCAACTCTATGAGTATTTCGATATCATTTTGGGTGCTCTATCTTTCCTCCCCCAACAATGAGGGGTGAGCTTGTATATATAGGCCAAAGAGGATAGAGGGAGTTGAGGATTCCATGGAGAAGGTTAAAGGATCATCCCAAGAGGTTAGGGGTTCGACTACCACGAGAGCTTCTTTCTAGAAGCCTCTTGAATCTTCTCTTTTTGCCTTTAAATGAGTAGTGCCACACTCTGTCAAAGAGGAACATGCATTAATGGAGGGTGACACATGTTGAATGAATGAAACCAGAGTCAGAGACACACCTTGTATGTGTGCAAGGTGCGTCAACAAGGCTCTACACTTATTGTAAGGAGGAAGGGTGCATCACTGCTGCAGAATTGGAAAATTAAAACTTAGAACCTCTTCCCAAGCAATTTGGCACTAATGCTTCATGGATTAAGGCAAATTCAAGGGTGTATAACTCATTATCAAGATGATGAGAAGATTTTGGTGTAACAAACATTCGTAGGAGGGGTACTAATTAATTATGAATAGGCTAAGGGTGAACTAGATAGATGGGTTGAAGGTGTATGCTAAAAGCTACTCTTCCTTGGTGAAATTTGGAATAAGCTTTCATTGTATGGGATAGGAATTTGGCATACGTTTTGCAGGGGTTCCAGTCAAACACATACAAACAAGGCCTTAGGGGGATCATCTTGAGACTCTAGATCCCCTAGGGATTGGCACTAGTCTTCATGACCTTCCCATCATGTGTACTAAAAAGAAAGACCTCAAGTTTTGCTAAGGATAACTCTTCAAATCACCTTGTGCCCTCATTGCATATCCTAGCAAATCTTATCTAGGGAAGCCCGACTCGAGTTGGAGAAGAGACAACATGAAATGTAGAGAGGTTGCTATCAAGGTGACAATGGGAAACACCTCGAAGTTATAGTTAGGCTAGTTTTGTTCTTTGGGGTCTTAACTATACTTGCTACTATAAAATTGAGCACATAGGATATATGGATCAACACACAACTCACAAAATAGATCAGAAAATTTTACTCAGAATTGAAGAATGAAACAATGCAAAAATGGTTTGTAGTTGTATAATGCTTTCATTAATCAAAAGTAATTGGATAAAATTACAATCTAATACACTGGTATTAATAACCAGTCAATTCGAATGCATGAGAAAGGAATTCGAATTGATTGACTCTACCTAACTGAATGGATAACTAGACATGTCTAAATCATTATCGAAGCCTAAATAGTTAGCTCCAATTGTCTAAATCAGTGCTTCAGTTAGTTAGAATCAGTGAACTAGTCTAACTGAATGTGGTAGGTGAGGAAAGTCGCCTTCCCACATGCAATTAATCAATGATTGGCGCTAACTGAATGTCACTGGATGTAACTGACTACTAACTAGGCTTAATTAGTCACTAACTAAACTCAACTGAAGGAGGTTGGTTTTGGCACTCCCAGTGGCTCCTAAATTGTAGGGGTTGGTCTAGGAGGAACCTAAACTGATACATGCAAGTGCAATCAATGATTGGCGCTAACTGAATGTAACTGAATCCCAACTAGGCTTAATTAGTCACTAATTGAACTCAACTGAAGGAGGTTGGTTTTGGCACTCCCAGTGGCTCCTAAATTGTAGGGGTTGGTCTAGGAGGTGCCTAAACTGATACATGCAAGTGCAATCAATGGCAGTTAGCCTCAACTAGTGTTCCCCACACTCTAGTAACTAGTACATGTGGCCCAATTAGGCCATGTGGACCCAATGGTGCTAGTGACTAAATATAGACTGAAAAGACTCGTAATTTAGACATAATTGACCAAATTGGATAAGGGAGGATTATAATCCTAACAACTAGTTCATGCTGTAACACTACCAACAATTGGACTACTAATGTTTGTGCGATTTCAATAATTTGGGTTTAGTGCTCTCGAAGAAGTTAATGCACGGTGTCCAAACTTTGTGTAGATTTATGTGACGTTGCATAACACTATGAACACTAGGCTAGATGAAGGGCTCCACCACTACATGCTGAAGGGAATTTTTTTGGATTGAGTGCTATTTGGGTTCCTTACGAAGATGGAAACTATAGTTGTTGTGCAAGGGAAACCATTCCAAAGTACCAAGACACTTTGGAGTAAAGTCGATCACAGATTTAAAGAGTCATTTCTTTGAGCCAAGATTGTCACAGATGGTGGAAAAGTTTGTAAAACTTGCCCTCTTTGTAGCATCTCCAATCCAATGAATTATAAGCTAAGCAAGTACATTCCATTGCTAGTCCTAAGCAAACCATGAAAGTTGGTATCAATGGATTTTCTTGGAGGTTTATTTATGATCAGCATTCCATCCATCAGAGAGGATGACAAATCTTATTCTTTCTCAGGATCCTTGAAATCCCCGTAGGTCATGATTTATATTTAGTTTGTCAAACTTGCCCTCTTTGTAGCATCTCCAATCCAATGAATTATAAGCTAAGCAAGTACATTCCATTGCTAGTCCTAAGCAAACCATGAAAGTTGGTATCAATGGATTTTCTTGGAGGTTTATTTATGATCAGCATTCCATCCATCAGAGAGGATGAAAAATCTTATTCTTTCTCAGGATCCTTGAAATCCCTGTAGGTCATGATTTATATTTTTTACCTCATTCAATAAGTGACCCCCTCATCATGAAAATTAAGACCTTTGAAGCTTAAAGCACGTGCAACTATAACATTTAGCATAGGTTGATAATAAGGGGAGTAAGTTACAATCCTTCATCATGCCACCATTGAGAAATGTATTAGAAAGTGGATTCCTTAAAATCCTTCTTCCATTTACTATTAATGGTGGGTTGAGAACCAATGCTTGTGTGGAGTTCAAAGATTGAGTTGTTTCATCCCGACGCTTGTGAATTTGAAGGATGAATATAAAGGGATCATTAGAAGTGTCAATAGAGGCTTTGAAAAATAGGGTTTCCACTTGGACCATCATGTCTAAAGCTCTCTAAGATGGGGGTACTATGGTTCAATCAAGTGGTTGCACCCTCTATGCCCCATACAACGCCCTAGGAGATCCAATAAAAACATCTCCCTGCGTAGACATGTCATCCTGTGAAGCAAAATTGCATCAAGAGAGTAAAATGAGGCTGACCATCTCTGCAAGTGCCCGGAACTGAAAACAAACTATCTCATTAGACTCAGAGAGTCCAAATCCATCTAGGGTGTATACTCATACTCTTTGCAGGTCTCTACCTAATCATCAACCCTATCCAATAGACAATATAATCATCTGTAAATGACCAGATACGAATAATATAACTTGGACTATCATCCATCTGCTGCAAGTGTTATAAGGCTAAGGCATGCTATACAAATCATTTAAGCAACAATCAAAACAAGTAGCAGTCATCTCACTAGCAGTACATCAACCAAATACATATATAGGGTTTTATTTATTATTACTCAGACCAGACTTTCAGGACTATACTCACTTCATAGTTGTAGTCAATTTGCTAGTGAAGGGTGAAGGCTGAAATTTACAAGGCTAAGGCAAAGGATGACTATCAACATAACATTATGACACTTTGGATATGGAAAGGAAATACTCACTATAACCACATGCCAAACAAACAACTACACAGGGAATGGCAGTGCCTCACAAATGGTTGAGTTGTTCAGAGAGCGCTTATTCAACTTAGGCATCATGTCTACATCAAGTTTGATCCAGGTTCATTAGGACCATCAATTTAATTTCCATGGCCTTTTTGGCCTATATGACCCTTTAGGACTTCACCAATGCTTAAAAGCACAACTAATCGCAGCTTTCATTCGGGACATATTCAATTTTATAAGGTTAGCAATATTTGGATATAGCATATATTTAACCATTGCTTTTGGGACCTTTTCTTATACCCTTCAATGGGGTATTTTAGCATTTCATTGCTCTTGACCTTTGCTCACATATGTTAAGAAACACATTTTAGAATTTACATTTTCCATGGGTGCATATATAAATATTTCCAATACAAGTAGTACATGAGCTTTCGGTTTTAGCCAACAACATCTCAAGTGACCAGGTGGAGTTTTGCACAGTGCCAAATATCGGGACAACTGACTAGAATGATTTAGGCATACAATCCAACTCACCAAAGGCAAGTTCTGTCACCAACCCAAAGCCGAGACACAATATAAACAAGGAGACAGTGAAAGATGAAGCCAACACTAGCAAGCCAAAGCAATGGTGGGAATGACTACCTCTATTCTCCCTAAGGAGGGTAAAACCAATGAGTATAAATCAGGAACTTCCAATTCTAAGTAGGGAGATACATAATATAAAAACATCCAAGTCCATATATTTATGACTGCCAGATCATGACACTAAATGCTAGTATATGTCACAAAAATGAGTATAAGAGCAATGATAACCATAACACAATAGAATAAATGCCGAGTCATAATCATGAAAATAATCCATCTGAACCATCATCTGTCCAATGAGAAAACACTAAAACCAATCTGGGCATCATCAACTGCTTTGTAAATGACTAAATGGCTACACTAGTCCTCGAATCTGAGTGTCCTGAGACTCATTTTTGACATGGGAGAGTATAATAGTCCACTAACAAAATAATGATCCGTCAAAACTGCTCATCTCAGCATCTCGTCTGTAAGAGATCTGGTTGAAAAATGTACCGTATCTGAAAAATAGAATATGGTATCCTGGCTACTATATATGTGATAACACAACGTAGGAGAAGAAGATCCAAGGACATGAAGAAGAAAGGAAGTAGATTTGTCATGGAATGCTCCTACCATTCGACGTCGAATGAAGAAAGCCGAGGATAGTCGGTTTTCTTTAGGGGGACTTGGTGGTTTGCTTGAATCATCCGTTGCGTTGCTGACTAGTAGAGGTAGTGCACCGATGAGGTCTAGTGGATCTCATCCATCTCCTGGTAGGGGATTTGGTTTGGCCATGTCGTTGAAATCTCGTGGGGTGAGGGAAGGTCCCATAGGTCTGCATTGAACTGGAGTCCATGGCTGTGCCCGTGGCGGTTTGTCTCTTAGTGCCCCTTCTTGATGGTAGCATCGGGAAGGAGGTGATTCATCGAAGAGGGTTTGGTCTTGTAGGACATTGAAGAGTATGGGCTTGGAGCTTGAGGGCCTCCTCTATGTATGAGGCTAAACATCGTTGATCCAGACACCCGAAGAAGTTCGTGAGGGTTTGAGTCCCCCCCTGAATAAGCAATGAAACCGCCCCCTAATGTCATAGTAAATGAGGCACTGGAAGGTAAAGTGCTTAGACTTGACCTCCTACAGTTGGCATAACTGACAGATCTTGTTTGGTCGGTCAATCTGGTGGTCTATCTCTACCCGAAGTCTATGAGATCCCACTCTAAATTGATATAGAGGAATGCAAGGAGCATGTACCTAGTGTCGGAATGTATATTGTGGCCTAGCGATGAACCCATCCCTAAGCTCTAAGAAGTTTATGTATGAGGCTAAACATCGTTGATCCATATTTCTGAAGAAGCTCGTGAGGTTTGAGTCCCCTTGAATAATCAATGAAACTGCCCCCTAATCTCATAGTAAATGAGACATTGGAAGGTGAAGTGCTTAGGCTCGACCTCCTGTAGTTGGCATAACTGAGAAATCTTGTTTGGTCGGTGTTTCTGGTTGTCTATCTCTACCCGAAGTCTATGAGAACCCACTCTAAATTGATCTAGAGGAATGCAAGGAGCATGTACCTAGTGTCAGAATGTATACTGTGGCCTAGCGATGAACCCATCCCTAAGCTATAAGAAATGCTCAACATAAATGGCCATCTTTGGGCATAACCCACCGGGGGGGTTAGCCTAAGTGATTTGGATAAAATGCCTATAAATGTTATCCATGATGATATTGTTTAACATCTGTTTGGTTGGTATGAGATGGTCGAGTGCATCTAAGGAATACTGAAATGGAAGGAGGCGATCAATTTGTATACCCACAGAACCTTAAAGATTGAAATCCCTGCAAACCGATTTCTAGCTCAACCCAATCGGCTAGAGAGGGAAATGGTCTTAAAAAAGCAGTAATCCAAGTATGGGTATTGCTCTCACCCCCTTCGTTGAGTCGACTAAGCCCCAATACAATGTGGAAAAGAGACCAGTTTGAACACCGTCTCAAGTTCGAAGGGTCGATCCTCAAACTTTGCTACGATGATGTGATGAGAAACTGTCTAATGATGCGTTAAAGAAGGGTTTGGACACTCTTCCAATTAGACTTTGGTAAGTAAGGCCCCCAAATCTCTAAGCCATAAGAACAATGGGTTGGATAAGGGAGTACATGAGAGACATCTTGGATGAGATGTCTTGAAAATGGTGGTGAAAACATTATCTCTCGAGAAGGGCTAAAGACCCATAGCCCTTGGCAATCCAAGGCTAGAGGGTCCGTCGCAAACTGAAATGGGGTCCATAAAACTTTACCCCCAAGTACGTGTAGGAGTTGGTGATCTTGATCTCCTCCCCTCTGAAGATGAAATGAAGTCTATGGGATTCTTTGAGTTGTTGAATATCATAACCTTGGTTTTACTTAGGGTGACCATCAACTGTCGAAGGTCGTAGAAGAGAACTAGGGAATCCAACTGTCTTTGTAATCCTATTGGACATAAGGCTAGGCTGACCACATTATTGACGAACAGTAACATGGATATCAAAACTTGGTGGAGACATTTGTCACTGTCCTGGATATACTTGTGGAGAAAGGCCTCTTGCTCATCAATATAAATCCCAAACATTGTGGGGGACAAGGGACAACCTTTTTTAACTCCAATGGTATTTTTGATGAAATATCACATCTTGTGAAGTGTGTGGAGGTGACCAAGAACCGACTCATAGAGGCGCATGATGGCATTCAGTAAGTTATGGGAGATGGCAATGTTTTTTAGTGTCTGGAACATAACTTCTCTCGGTTGGAGTTGAAATCCTTTAAAAAATCTACAAAGCAGTAGTAGAATTTTGAAGACCGATGTTGTGCCTCCTCAAAGATGGCCCGTAGGGTAAAGATGTGATTAATGGTCTGATGAGCGGGTTGGAATCCTACATGTCCCCTAGCTCTGAGGTGTCTACACTCAAGTTCACTAGAGAGCTTCCTTATGGAGAACCATAGCATAAATCTTCGAGAATGTATGGGCCACCATGATCATCCTGTAATTGTTGGGGTTCGACTTGGCATTCAAATTGTGTATCAGGTGAATGATGTGAGGCAACCAAGCCGGGGGAAAACTTGTACGAACCACATAGTTGAAGAGATCAACCAAATGAGAACCAAGGCATGCAGACCATGGGTAATGAAATTTGTCTGAAAACCTTCCTCATTTGTTGCTTTGTTGCTACTCATCACCCAAATGGCCTCTCTGATGTGATTGTTTGAAAACAAACAGTGTGAGGAGGGTGGAGAGGTAACCTGAATTTAGGCATTTTCAGGAATATCATAAAGAGTGGATATGTGGGAAAACATGGAGTCGGGGTCAAGGTTGGATGGGAAGGGGGAACGACGGGGGATGATGGTATGCTAGATGTTTTTAGGGAGTAAGGGAAATGGATAAGTCATATCTCCTCTGAGAGACAAAGAGGCATTTCTTGTGGCAGAGGAGGGGTGAGCATGGGTGAATGCATGTCGAAGCTGGTGGTGGAGGACCTTGCATTCTTTGTTGTACCATTAGTTCATAGGGCAGGATTTGTGTTTTTGGAGAGGTGGATGTGGACCGGGTGGAGTGAGGGTAGGATTTGAAAGAATGTGCATCCCAAATGGTAATCATACTTGGTAGAGGCATAATCAAGTAAGGAGAACTGGGTCTTGGATGGGAGCATCCGTCAGAGGCGGGTAGAAAAGGTGTTCGGGTCCCCCTCATCGAAGTAGAAGATAGTGCGGGGTGGGCCTTTGGGGTATGTGGGAGGAGGGGATTTGTCAGCTTGGAGAGAGAAGGAGAGAAGAGCATGGTTTGACAGACAAAGATGCATTTCTTGTGATGGAGAAGACAATAATATGAAGCTTTGAGGCTGGGGTAGGAGGGGTGAGCATGGGTGAATGCATGTCGAAGTTGGCGGTGGAGGATCTTGCATTATTTGTTGTACCATTGGTTCATAAGGTAGGATTTGTTTTTTTGGGGAGGTGGATGTGCACCAGGTGGAGTGAGGGTAAGATTTGAGGGCTGCATCCAAAATGATGGTTGATAGGTAGTCATACTTGGTAGAGGTAGAATCAAGTAAGGAGAACTAGGTCTTGGATGGGAGCATTTGTCAGAGGCGGGTATAAAAGGTGTTCGGGTCCCCCTCATCGAAGTAGAAGATAGTGCGGGGTGGGCCTTGGGATGTGGGGGGAGGGGGTTGTCAACTTGGAGAGAGGAGTGAAGAGCATGGTATGTGAGTGGGGTGGGGGAAACAAATAATTACTGAATAAAGGGGAGTAAGTTATGGCTAGATAGGACATAGTCCAGAACACTCTCACCCCCTCCATGGGGCCAACACATGGAGAAGCGAGAGTTTGGGAAACTTGGGATCCCATTCAGAAGCAACAACTCCTAAGATTCCCTTAAGTGTAAAAGGTGCCAACCATAAGCTGTGAGAGGACCCAATGCATTGTCAGACATCTGGTGAAGCCCCTCTGATTTTGGGTTGATCTCTTGTATGTAGAACATGTGGCTCTTAAGTGACTTCAACTCCCACACCAGAGCCCTCTAGAATCCTCTCCACTACTAATTCCCTTAAGTGTAAAAGGTTCCAACCATAAGTTGTGAGAGGCCCCAATGCATTGTCAGACATCTGGTGAATCCCCACTGATTCTGGGTTGATTTCCTGTATGCAGGACATGTCATTCGACTAGTTCTGGAGAGGATTGCAGACGACTCTAGTGTGGGAGTTGAAGTCACTTAGGAGAATCACCTCCCCAACCGCCATGTACTGGGTGATACCATCATATAAATCAATACAGGAGTCCTTGTTAGGCCCATTATGAATGGCATATGTTGAAGATGCTAGAGGAAAATTACAGACAACAATGTAGATGTCCCTTGGGAGAGGGGAAATACCAGGAACCCAAACCCACAAAAACCTAGCAAACTCATTCGTGGCCACCAAAGAGACCCTATTTTAGAGGGTTTCTCTAATGAAGTAAGCAACTTCGCTAGAGCTTATGACACCCTCGAACTCCTCGTCTCTTGTCTAACATGGCTCTCATGTGTCTCGGTAATGAATAGAATGTCCGATGACCCTAGAGAATCCTATAGTAGACCTGATGATGACCAAAAAGACCCATTATCATTCCAACAACTCACGGATATGCATGTGCCCTATTGTTTCTCCCAAGGGGCTTGTCATTTGGTGGAAGCCCCAACTCGAGGTACCCATCTAGGTCGAAAAGAGTCTTTAATGACTACTTTGAGGCTCCTAATGAATTCCCATTTCTTTGCCTGACACGAAACTGTTACCTGCTCCCTGGATTGTTTGAACTTCACAACCTATGATTTGGTGAGATTTTCATCGAGGAAGATCTTATTGGGAAGTGAAAATAACTTTCACTTGGCTCTAAGAGCCCAAAGTCGATCTGCTACAGATTTGAATCAAAGAAAGAGAGTGGGATGAGATATTTTGCTGCCTGATTCTCACTTTGGGTCACGTGGCAGAAATATTCAAGCCACTAGGTGCGGCATTGGGGGCATGTAAGAGTCAAGTGTTGTCACTTGATCTTGACTCCTCCATCTAGGCTTTGTCCTAGCGAAGCCAAGCGGGGTGGTTCTTATGAAAGGTAGTTAATCTATAAAAGGAAAACAATTGTTCTAGGAGTTAAGATGGAATAAATTAAAATATTAACCACAAGTCACTGCAAAATAAATTACTTCAGCAACTTAGAAAATGTACAAACCATTCATGACATTTGCAAAATTGATTTAAGCATAAAATTAATGTAGACTGTCTAATGATGCGTTAAAGAAGGGTTTGGACTCTCTTCCAATTAGACTTCGGTAAGGAAGGCCCCCAAATCTCTAAGCCATAAGAACAATGGGTTGGATAAGGGAGTCTATGTGAGACATCTTGAATGAGATGTCTTGAAAATGGTGGTGAAAACATTATCTCTCGAGAAGGGCTAAAGACCCATAGCCCTTGGCAATCTGAGGCTAGAGGGTCCGTCACAAACTGAAATGGGGTCCATAAAACTGCACTCCTAAGTACGTGTAGGTGTTGGTGATCTCGATCTCCTCCCCTCTGAAGAAGAAATGAAGTCTATGGGATTCTTTGACTTGTTGAATATCATAAGCTTGGTTTTACCTAGGGTGACCATCAACTGTCGAAGATCGTAGAAGAGAACTAGGGAATCCAACTGTCTTTGTAATCCTATTGGACATAAGGCCAGGAGGACCACATCATTGACGTATAGTAAGATGGATATCGAAACATGGTGGAGACATTTGTCACTGTCCTGGATATACTTGTGGAGAAAGGCCTCTTGCTCATCAATATAAATCCCAAACATTGTGGGGGACAAGGGGCAACCTTTTTAACTTTGATGGTACTTTTGATGAAATATCACATCTTGTGAAGTGTGTGGAGGTGACCAAGAACCGACTCATAGAGGCGCATGATGGCAGTCAGTAAGTTATGGGAGATGCGAATGTTTTTTAGTGTCTGAAACTGAGCTTCTCTCGATCGGAGTTGAAATCCTTTAAAAAATCTACAAAGCAGTAGTAGAATTTTGAAGACCGATGTTGTGCCTCCTCAAAGATGGCCCGGAGGGTAAAGATGTGATTAATGGTTTGATGAGCAGGTTGAAATCCTACATGTCCCTTAGCTATGAGGTGCCTACACTCAAGTTCACTACAGAGATTCCTATGGAGAACCATAGCATAAATCTTCAAGAATGTATGGGCCACCATGATCATCCAGTGATTGTTGGGATCCAAGTTGGGGTTCAATTTGTGTATCAGGTGAATGATGTGAGGCAACTAAGCTGAAGGAAACCTTGTACGGACCACATAGTTGAAGAGATCATCATAAGCTTGGTTTTACCTAGGGTGACCATCAACTGTCGAAGATCGTAGAAGAGAACTAGGGAATCCAACTGTCTTTGTAATCCTATTGGACATAAGGCCAGGAGGACCACATCATTGACGTATAGTAAGATGGATATCAAAACACGGTGGAGACATTTGTCACTGTCCTGGATATACTTGTGGAGAAAGGCCTCTTGCTCATCAATATAAATCCCAAACATTGTGGGGGACAAGGGGCAACCTTTTTAACTTTGATGGTACTTTTGATGAAATATCACATCTTGTGAAGTGTGTGGAGGTGACCAAGAACCGACTCATAGAGGCGCATGATGGCAGTCAGTAAGTTATGGGAGATGCCAATGTTTTTTAGTGTCTGAAACTGAGCTTCTCTCGATCGGAGTTGAAATCCTTTAAAAAATCTACAAAGCAGTAGTAGAATTTTGAAGACCGATGTTGTGCCTCCTCAAAGATGGCCTGGAGGGTAAAGATGTGATTAATGGTTTGATGAGCAGGTTGAAACCCTACATGTCCCTTAGCTATGAGGTGCCTACACTCAAGTTCACTACAGAGATTCCTATGGAGAACCATAGCATAAATCTTCAAGAATGTATGGGCCACCATGATCATCCAGTAATTGTTGGGATCCAAGTTGGGGTTCAATTTGTGTATCAGGTGAATGATGTGAGGCAACTAAGCTGAAGGAAACCTTGTACGGACCACATAGTTGAAGAGATCAACCAAATGAGAAACCAAGGCATGCAGACCATGGGTAATGAAATTTGTATGAAAACCTTCCTCATCTGTTGATTTGCTGCTTCTCATCACCCAAATGGCCTCTCTGATGTCATTGTTTGAAAATGAACAGTGTGAGGAGGGTGGAGAGGTAACCTGAATTTAGGCATTTCTAGGAATATCATAAAGAGTGGATATGTGGGAAAACATGGACCTGGGGTCAAGGTTGGATGGGAAGGGGGAACTACAAGGGAGGATGGTATGCCATAAGTTTTTAGGGAGTATAGGAAATGGATAAGTCATATCTCCTTTGAGAGACAAAGAGGCATTTCTTGTGGTGGAGGAGGGGTGAGCATGGGTGAATGCATGTCGAAGCGGCGGTGGAGGACCTTGCCTTCTTTGTTGTACCATTAGTTCATAGCGTAGGATTTCTGTTTTTGGGGAGGTGGATGTGGATCGGGTGGAGTGAGGGTAGGATTTGAAAGATGCATACCAAATGGTGGCTGATAGGTAATCATACTTGGTAGAGGCAGAATCAAGTAAGGAGAACCGGGTCTTGGATGGGAGCATTTGTCAGAGGCGGGTAGAAAAGGTATTTGGGTCCCCCTCATTGAAGTAGAAGATAGTGTGGGGTAGGCTTTGGGGGGGTGTGGGAGGAGGGGGGTTGTCAGCCTGGAGAGAGAAGGAGAGAAGAGCATGGTCTGAGAGACAAAGATGCATTTCTTGTGATGGAGAAGACAGTAATACGAAGCTTTGAGGCTGGGGTAGGAGGGGTGAGCATGGGTGAATGCATGTCGAAGCTGGCGGTGGAGGACCTTGCGTTATTTGTTGTACCATTGGTTCATAGGGTAGGATTTGTTTTTTTGGGGAAGTGGATGTGGACTAGTTGGAGTGAGGGTAAGATTTAAGTGCTGCATCCAAAATGGTGGTTGAATCATACTTGGCAGGGGTAGAATCAAGTAAAGAGAACTGGGTCTTGGATGGGAGCATTTTTCGGAGGCGGGTATAAATGGTGTCCAGGCCCCCCTCANCTGTGGGGTGGGCCTTGGGATGTGGGGGGTGGGGATGGTCAGCTTGGAGAGAGGAGTGAATAGCATGGTATGTGAGGGGGGTGGGGGAAACAAAGAATTACTGAATAAAGGGGAGTAAGTTATGGCTAGATAGGACATAGTCTAGAACACTCTCACCCCCTCCATGGGGCCAACACATGGAGAGGCGAGAGTCTGGGAAACTTGGGATCTCATTCAAAATCAACAACTCCTAAGATTCCCCTAAGTGTAAAAGGTGCCAACCATAAGCTGTGAGAGGACCCAATGCATTCTCAGACATCTGGTGAAGCCCCTCTGATTTTGGGTCAATCTCCTGTATGTAGAACATGTGGCTCTTAAGTGACTTCAACTCCCACACCAGTGCCCTCTAGAATTCTCTCCACGACTAATTCCCCTAAGTGTAAAAGGTGCCAACCATAAGTTGTGAGAGGCCCCAATGCATTGTCAGACATTTGGTGAAGCCCCACTGATTCTGGGTCGATCGTATGCAGGACATGTCATTCGACTAGTTCTGGAGAGGATCGTAGAGGGCTCCAGTGTGGGAGTTGAAGTCACTTAGGAGAATCACCTACCCAACCGCCATGTACTGGGTGATACCATCATATAAATCAATAAAGGGGTCCTCGTTATGCCCATTATGAATGGCATATGTTGAAGATGCTAGAGGGACATTATAGACAAGATTGTAGATTCCCTTGGGAGAGGGGAAAGTCTAGGAACCCAAACCCACAAAAACCTAGCAAACTCATTCGTGGCCACCAAAGACACCCTATTTTAGAGGGTCTCTCTAATGAAGCAAGTAACTTTGCTAGAGCCTATGACACCCCTCGAACTCCTCGTCTCTTGTCTGCATAAGTATCCTGTAATGTCCGAGAGAGGCCTAACCTGGCTCTCATGTGTCTCTGTAATGAATAGAATGTCCGATGACCCTAGGGAATCTTATAGTAGACCTGATGATTACCAAAAAGACCCATTATCATTCCTACATCTGATGGATATGCATATGCCCTATTGTTTCTCCCAATGGGCTTGTCATTTGGTGGAAGCCCCAACTCGAGGTACCCATCTAGGTCGAAAAGACTCTTTAATGACTACTCTGAGGTTCCTAATGAATTCCCATTTCCTTGCTTGACACGCAACTGTTACCTTCTCCCTGGATTGTTTGAACTTTGCAACCTGTGATCTGGTGAGATTTTCATCGAGGAAGATCTTAATGGGAAGTGAAAATAACTTTCACTTGGCTCTAGAGTGGGATTAGACCTGTTGCTTCCTAATTCTCACCTTGGGTCACATGGCAGAAATATTTAAGCCACTAGGTGCGACATTGGGGGCATGTAACAGTTAAGTGCTGTCACTTGATCTTGACTCCTCCATCTAGGCTTTGTCCTAGCGAAGCCAAGGGGGGCGGTCCCTATGAAAATAATCTAAGGTTGTTAATCTATGAAAGGAAAACAATTGTTCTATGAGTTAAGATGGAATAAATTAAAATATTAACGACAAGTCATTGCAAAATAAAATTACTTCAGCAACTTAGAAAATGTACAAACCATTCATGACATTTGCAAAATTGATTTAAGCATAAAATTAATGTAGACCAGTGCCAATGATAATGGAGTGCTTGTGTATAAGGGTTACTGGTGTAGTCTCGGTGAAAGTATTTCAATTGTCTCGGTTGGTAACTTTTAGGATTTAATGAGTTGATTAGGGAGTGGGTTACTTCTTGGTTTAACCCACCAAGACTCACCTCCTTGAATTGAGCGCTGAAGCAATTTTACCAAGTGTCCAATGGGGCGAGGATGAACCTGCTTGGAGTAAGCCCCTCACTCTGTGGTATTCTCTCTTTGTGACCTCCCGAGTTCTTAGAGATTTGTTTTATGTGGATTGTCATATTAATCTAGTCACTTTAACCCTTTTCTGGTTGTCCCACCATTCCATCTAAAGGCCTGTAGTTTTCACAAGAGCATACAGGAATTAAAGCCTTGGTTTATTTTAAAAAATATGAGTCGTATAGTTTAAAAATCTCAATAATGATACTCTTGTTTTCGGGAACATGGTCAGATTTGTTAATTTTAAAAGCAAGTAGAAACTTTAAATAAAAAAAAAACTAATAAAAAGAATACAACTACTCTAAAAATAATCGAACCACAAGAAAAGAGACAACACGGCTTCCCTCCAGGGGTGTGGGCACTTGGCTTCCCACTTGTTTCTCTTTTACTAATGATAATTACAATTATTTAGGATACTTGTGGTCCTTTACATATTAGGAGCAACAAGTTTACAAGGTTTTTGGAAGCTTTTAATAATTGATGAAAAGATACAAAAGAAAAGTAAGTCCTAGATGGCTTAAATCTTCAAAATTTCGAGAGAACTTCCTTCTACTTGTTCATCAAATTGTAGAAAGCAGTGACCAAATATAGCACTAAGATGCCGAATAAATGTTTAAAATCATAAAAATATTTGCTAGCTTCAAGTATCGAACGATAGACTTTTTACTAATTTGAAAGCTAAACTTAAAATATAGATCTACTTGTAAGAGATTTGACTTGAAAGACTTAGATCTACTTTAAAACTTCATACTAGATAAAATATTTAAAATTTGATTTATAGCTTTCTTCAACTCTGGCATCAGAATAGTAACCAAAACAATTTTAACTTTGTAAAAGAGAGAATGAGAGAAAGAAAGCTCCAAAGCACGAAAACTTTGGGCAATGGAGTCTTCAAGTGGAGAGCGGAGGGATTTAGATATTCCAACAACACCATAAAGATGTGGGAGATTTAAGCAATATCCACCACTTCTTTAAGCAAGATCTAACTGCACAGCTTGAACAAAACTTCAAACAAAGTGTTATATTCGGTATCACTTATACGAGAGGTTAGAAAAGTATGCATACAAGCAAGTAAAACATATACCTTCTAGATCTCTATGCGTAAGTGAATAAAAGAAGTAAACAAGTAAACAAACTTTTTTATTTTTTCCTATTGATTAGCATAAATCCTATCAAGGACATTTATAACACTTAATGAAAAGAAGCATGAAACTGATACAAGTATATCTCATACAAGCATAGCAATCATCCAGACGCTAATGCAATACACGAGTTTGCCTCCAAAGCCTCTTTATTTCCACAATAATGATAAACAATGCAATTACAAATGAAGCAACCTTTCGGTTCTCATTCCATCCTTAACAATGGAGAGAGTGCTTGCTTAAATAGATGAAGCCAAGCCAAGAGGGGGCGCACTTGCCTTAGAGAGGCGCTTTGCTTGGTTGGAAAGAGCTAGGAATTGAGTTTGGAAAGAGCTATACAAATGGAAAAAATCAATGACTAAAGTGCCACCTTTCCATAACTCAAATCAATGACTAAAGTGCTCCCTCTCTTGGGAAATGCGCCCAACTCATGGAGAAAAATCCAAATTGAGTTTTAGCAACCACATCTTTCCTTTTGGTGACTTAGGAAGCTTTAGGAATAATTCTGTTTGTCTTTACCAACTCACATAACTCTTTTTCGGCAAGTTTCTTTTACTTTATGAGTTGCAGATGTTTTCACTTTGTCCAAGTTTTTGGTTTTTGTTTGGTGGGTTTTGAGTAAAAGTTAATTAAGTGAAAAATAAATCACTTACAAACTTAGGAAAGTGGGTCTAAGGTAAAATGGGTGCTTTGAGTCAGAAAACGAGCACCCCTACGGCAAAATCGGATTCTAGACCACACGTTTTTTACATTTTAAATTTTCTCAATTAAACTATTAAAAAATAGCCTAATTTTATGGGAAAAAATAATTATTTCACAACTTAGGGAATAATTCTGTTTGTCTTTACCAACTCACATAACTCTTTTTCGGCAAGTTTCTTTTACTTTATGAGTTGCAGATTTTTTCACTTTGTCCAAGTTTTTGGTTTTTGTTTGGTGGGTTTTGAGTAAAAGTTAATTAAGTGAAAAATAAATCACTTAAAAACTTAGGAAAGTGGGTCTAAGGTAAAATGGGTGCTTTGAGTCAGAAAACGAGCACCCCTACGGCAAAATCGGATTCCAGACCACACGTTTTTTACATTTTAAATTTTCTCAATTAAACTATTAAAAAATAGCCTAATTTTATGGGAAAAAATAATTATTTCACAACTTAAAAAAATCGTAGGGGGACTTAGCACATGTCCATATGACTCAAAATTAATGGCAAGCATGTTCATATACATTGACACATGAACTTTAATGACCTCCTAAGGCCTAACCACCAAGACGCCATTCCAACTTTGGAGGAGCAGGTGAAAAACTTGAAAATTATAAGTCATTTATTCAACAGCATATAATTAACAAAGAAAAAACACCTTGGAATACCCGAATTGATGTTTAAGTATTGGGAAGCCAAGTCCTTTACAAAAAACCCATGCTATTACATTTGTACAACTTCCCTGCAGGGTATGAACATGTGGTAAAAATAAAAATAAAAAAGGGCCTAGGAAGGTCTGAATGGATTTTTGAATTCGAGTTTTGAACAAGAACTTGTTCATCTTTGGCGGCTCACTTGAAAGTCCCACTGAGTGCGACCTAATTGGTAACAAGACCCAATGCATGCTCGATCGAGGGTCACGTATTGGGGATCCAGAGTATCCTTAAGGAGCAAGGTTCTAATCACCATGGGGTCTGCAAACAGAAGAGGTAGAGGGAGCCCTCTCACTTTGATATTTAGTTCCTGAGCTCATCTAGTCCGTTTCTCCATGAGTTTAGTTTGTACTGCCTCCTCTACTGTTGCTAGAGGGGGGAAGGGGCTTTCTCCTTCCCTCTAACGACCTGTGCCCATGACTTGATGTGTGTTTTTGTTTCATGTTTGAAGGCATCCTGCTAAGACCTGATTTCTTCCTTCTTGTTTTTAAGATCAATAATCTCTGCATGGAGGGAGTCGCTAGAGGGTGGTGTAGGGCCGCTTGCTCCTTGTCATTTAATTGCTTCTTCAATGATAGGTTCTCGTCTTCAATTTTTCTGACCCTGTTTGTGAGGTCCTAATGCCAGGTTTGACGATTCCAGACTCTCTAGTCGCAAAATTAGATTTTGCTGCACCCCTCTCTAGAATCATGTGTATCTTCCTTTAGACTGTCTGTAGATGAATCTGTGCCCATTAGCAGGGTTGAGGGCCAAATGCTTTGTATGGGGGGCATTATAATCGCTTGGAGTGAGTTGCTTGGAGGCATTAGGACTCCTGTCAAACTACCCATGACCACGATTCTCACTTGCGGCCACGATTTCCCTGCTTGGGTCATGGAATCCCTATTCAAACTGCCCACGAAATCCTTGCTTGGCACAAGATCCCTGCCCGCAAACTGCAAAAAACCCTTCTGCTCAGAAATATTTATGACTTTGCCCACGATCCTTGCCCTTGCACAACTGTGGCCATGAGGACTTGCAATCGTTCTGGAATCCCTGACTGTGACCCTTCTCTACATGACGGGAGGGGAGTTAAGTAAGGGATCTTCCCCTCCTTTTTGAACCCATGAGAATGTCTTAAACAAATTATCCAAATAGAAAAACTTTAATGTTTTAATTTCTAAAGAAGAAATCAACATTTTAATCTCAAAGAGAATGAAGTTTGAAATTTCTATACATACTTTTGAATTGTTACATGAATTGCCAACAAATCTCTTTCAAGCTTGGAACAAATTGCTAAATTGTTGATATAGTTCAAATCCCCACTGAAATATGCCTGAATTCATTAAATTTGCCATCCCAAACCTTGAATGCTATAGCAGCAACTCTTCAATAGGAAGTGTGAGGAAATTCTATACCATCTATTTAATGTGTTTTTCATAAATAAGATAAGATAAGATAACCTAATTTGATTAATGTTCAACAAATGAACACAAAAGTAAGACCATGAGCTAGATATCATAGTTGATAAAATCATTGATGGTCTGGATAACTTGGGACTTTTTCAGGCCGACAATTATTATGGCCGAAAAAATCATCAGAATCTGAAAAAATGGAGAGAAAATGGCAAAACCAGGAAAAAAGCGGCGAATAGGGAAAAATTGGCAAGCATAATTAGACCCTATTAAAGTGTTGATTTTTTTAAAAACTTATTTGTGTTTTCAGTTGTTAGGGAACAAGAGGGGAGGTTTTTACCATCATCAATAATTCCAAACTCTATTGTTCTCTTCACTATCTTTTTTTTTTGTTTTGTACACTTTAAGTGACCACCACCTTCACGTTTTGTAACACTACTATTCAATAGGAACTAGGAGGACACCAAAACATTAACATCTATTTATACATTCATCCTGATGGATCAAGGGTTTAGATTGCAACTGCTTTGTCTTTGAATTCATGACATGGCTCAAATATTTTCAACATAAGCCTTAGGAAACACAAAGGGCTTATGAACATAGCTAAGAGGACAAACCTTTTGATTTATTTGACCGCTGACTATACACTTGCCTAGACTCCTCTCTTCTCAATCATCCTATACAAATGCCAAGTGATACACCATGGTTTTGACTCATCATTATGAGATACATTTATATATTTGATGTCATTTTGTATTGGTTGTCCACTTTGGAGTCCTTGATTTGAGTCCTTGGTTGTCCAAGGTTTAGGATTTAGTATTTGTATCAGTTTTTATTTGACATCCACTACATTATATATATATATATATATATATATCGGCGATTTTTTCTTATATTTATGTGTCAATGTGTTTATTTGATGTAATTGCTGATTAAATGTTAAAAAAATAAAAAAATATTTTAATTTGTATTTTTTAATGCTTGCTGCAGTTTTATGTTTTTCTCGATTTTTTTCGCCGATGTTGCCTAGAAAAGT
The DNA here is from genome assembly GCA_001517045.1 of Pseudotsuga menziesii. Classification (NCBI taxonomy): domain Eukaryota; kingdom Viridiplantae; phylum Streptophyta; class Pinopsida; order Pinales; family Pinaceae; genus Pseudotsuga; species Pseudotsuga menziesii. The sequence continues at coordinate 148,784 of LPNX010106513.1, forward strand.
TGTATTCCAGACCCTCGCCGATTTTTTTGACAATGCTGGTGTTATCAGCTATATGCTAGATATAAATGAACTAGAAAAAAACTAGATAGAAGTGGTCACCTGTGAGTGGACCAAGCTTTGCATCTGATACCGCATCGACGAGTTCTTCCATAAAGTCACACGTTGATAGAGAACGTGTATGATATATAAATTACACTGACAAATTTATGAAGAATTGTACAGTGATGTCTTAGGAATTCGAATGACCATATATAAATAGCTCAAATTACCATGAGTCACATAAGGAGTCATCCTCTTACAAAATAATATAAAGAATATGAATTATTTATATTATATACTTTACAAGGTACACTGCAGAATACCATTATTTTTCAATTATCCAAAATCATTATTGATCAACATCTATCAATGATTTGATTACTTTATTGTTTACTGCTAGCTGCTGTGTCCTTATAAGTCACAAATTTCTTCCCATAGTTTTTTTAGGTGATTTAGGTGGATGATTGGTGCTTTTCCAGGCATTGGAGACATCCTTCCTCTTACTATTATTCAATTTGTCTCGTCATTAATTGATGATGCTATAAAGACACATTTGTCTCTTGTCATTAATTGATGATGCTATTAATTGATGATGGTTTACTGGAAGACTGCAACGTGTTTAATGTGTTTAGACTAAACATATAGTCGAGCCATGATATTTGCACCCTATTCCAATATGTCATTTTCATTCTGGGCCTTTATTTTAGGAGCTCTACTAGATTTTGACAACTTTCTATGTGGCCAATCTTTAACATAATGCTGGGGTGCTTGGTAGGAAAAGCAGGCTTTAGTGTAATCTAAGTACCTAACCCTTTGCACAAAGGTTTGACCTCCACAAACACGCTGAATCTTCTTCAACAGAAGCTTGAAAGGCAGTTCTATATGTTAAAAACCTTGCCCACATATGTCAACCCTTAACAAATCTTTCTGCAAATCGCAATAGATTTCATGTAGGATTTGGCCTGATTCAAGATATTAGTAAATTCAATCCTTAAAGGAAATTGCATTTATTGTGTTGTGATGTTGAAAATGGTGTAGACTTAACTGTTGGCCATAGTTGACCTGATATTGTATTCATTATTGTATTTCTAAGTTTGTAAAAGGCTGACTTCATACACATAGGCTCGTAATCCTTCTTGGGGAAAGTGCCCAATTTTTTTTTTTGTATAAATACAGTACTCCCATATGTAATTCGTCATTTTGTGATCATTCATTCAAATGGATTCTTTTCCATCATTAATATAGTGTTATGACTAATGGCGCCATCAAAGTGTTGTGCTCTTTTGTGCTTGGTTTATATCTCTGTAGCACACTTCTGCTTTGGTTTCTAGGTTTATTTTCCCTAATACTATTTTACTTAGGATTTGTTGGTTGGTCTATTCGATCCTCTATTTTTTTAATGAATCTCAATATATTGGGGTTGGCAAGATCAAATCCCCACGTGATCATGTGGATCCCTGGTTTGCAGTGGTGCTTGTTCAGTCTCAGGGGATGTCCCTATGGGTTGTATGCTGTTATCAAATGAACAAATCTGAATAATAACCTAATTGGTTAACAAACAAAAAATCGTGCCCTTGCGAAGCCCGTAAGCAATAAAGAGCAAAGGTAAATTCTTACTAAAATTCAAAATGGTTGAGATCAGATTTATTAGCCAACTAAAGTAGTGAATGAAACAAATGAAGTGAAGTTCCTTAAGTAAATAGGAAATCAAAGAAAGTGCACTTAAGCAAACCAAATCATTGCAATACAACTAAACTTCTATCCACCAAGAGATTCCAAAAGCCAAAGACACAGAATAGTCGAACCAAATCGGTATGTTATTCAAGAGATCGAATCACATCATAATGACAATACATGACAGGCTACATTAGGCTACAATAGGTCCAATAGTATGTGGCGGTGGAAGCAATTTGCCAGATCTGGAAGGTGAGATGATGATGAGAGTCTACTGGTGTAATTGGCTCAGAAATATTATCTATCCTCTAAAGCTCCTCTCCCCTCCATTTATATAGAAACCCAAAAACCAGAAACAATATGTCCTAACTGTGCATTGAGGAGAAAGGATCGACTGTTTGCATAGTCATTCCAACTGCTTGCTTTTAGATACCTTCTGAAAATAACTCAACTCATCATCCACTATGGGAAATCTGTAGGCCAACTAGTCACTGAACTCACCCTACCTCAACCTTCCATTAACTGCATTTTTTTTTTGCAAAATAACACTAATTGTGGCTGCTAATATAACCACATGTTACTGCTGGGAATAGCCCTAAGGCATATTCCATCTAGCTGTAGAATAGAATCAATGGTAAGACTGTTGATTATTGTTTTCCAATGATAGAAATTGCCTAATGCTATTCACTTCTACTCTATATCTCAGCCTATAGATGCGGTTGCTAAACCAATCCTTGATTAGCATTTAAAACAGTTGAAATATTTGCCAGATTCACGACCTACAGCACACATTTCTTGAGGTCATTGTAGATGAAGGCAGATTTGATCTTCCTCCACCATTCTGGATAAGTGTCTTTGCCAGTGAGAGTGGCTCCAACTACAAATGCTATAGATTGCATCTTCTGTGATTGAATCTTGCAACTAAAACAATAGGAGAAAAAGAATAAAGAGTAAAGGTGCAGGTCTAAGTCTCTGCCACCTTCCTCAAGCTTTACAACAATGTCAATGTCTCTGCTATTGTCATACAAACTTTGAAATACAAACTTAATCCTCTCAAGCCTACAATACCAACTTTAAATATGCTTTCAATGGCTTTCAAACTAGTAGAAAACAATCTTTCACCAACGCAAAGGAGTAGGTCGCAGGTCAAAGAAAAGCAGGCTTTCTTCAAGAGATTAGAACACAGCCTTCTTGTCAACGCAGTCTTCACGGTCTACAGAAACACTTCAACGTAGTCTTTACAGTCTTCAATGCAGCTATGCAGAAATAAATTAAATTCACAATACACTTAAGACACTTCAACGAAGAAAGCTCAGAAAACGAGGCGTAGGGTGCAATTAATCAACATCGATTGTGACCCATTGCTGATACATAACAACATCGATTAGTTACCAGTAGCTTTGGTTTGTAACAAGTTATCAGAATGGCCTCATTTGCTAACGTAGAAAACGAAGTGAAAATGGTTAGTGCGGAGGGTAGATCTCTTTTGGACGATCTCAAGAAATTTGATGGGAGTCTTTTTTTTTTTCGATTTCGGTGATGGGATTATCACATCACGCAGTAGAGAAAGCATTTTACTCAGAGAAATACTATCGCATCACTCATGAACGTTAGAGCAGCCAGCGTATGCACCAATGCATGCAATCTGCAGACTGAGGAAAGCTCAGGGTGCAGATAGTAGCAGAATGCAGACTGTACATGCAGGAGTTATGAATCGCTCTGATACCACTGTCAGGTGGAATAACTCTCGAATTCTTATTATTTCTCCATAGAATGCCTTTATTTATACCCTCCGCAGACGTTGGACTCAAGACGTTGGAATAATTTTCTAGTATAGATCTACATTACTGAGTTCTTCTTGCTTCAAGTCATCTGCATTTACAAAATTAAAAGTCTTGATTAGTAAGATTAACTGCGAAGTTTAAGTTACAAATCTAGCATCTAAGTGCTCTAATTTGTTTGTTTTCCTTACGAAACAAACAAAGACCCCGAAAAAATAGCTTTCTAGCTCATTTTTTTAGTTGCTTCTATTTCAGCTTTTTATTTAGATTTTTTCTCGGCAGAATTTGGTAGTTTTCCCAGAGCACTCTTAAAGTGTTTTTGCAAGTTTATGATAAAAGAGGTTAAAACTGTGGCGAATTTTCGCAAAATCGAGCAAAAAGAAGACCAACAGAGCTCCCCCTCGCATAAAAATAATATTTTCCAATAAGTTGTAAGCCTTTGGATCCCAACTTGAGGACCAAATTGCAATTTATTCTGCATCATTATAAAAGCAAAATAAAGTTTGACTAGGCTCATTAGAGCTCGATCCTCATCTCCCCCTGGGGGGATTTGTGTCGGTGTCATTTTTTCTGTCTTCATTATATGTTGTTAGCGTAGTTGTTTTTCTTAATCATTTCATGCTTTATTTAAGTTTTCAAAAGTAATATAAATACTTAGCCATTGCGCTATACTGAAGTACCATAAGGGAAAAGATTTGAGCAGTGTAGTAATTAAAAAACAATTTTGTTATGTACTGCTGAGTTTAAAATAAACCCCCTCGCTTGCCCGAGTATAGGTTCATGGATAAGGGCTTGCCTGAGTACTGAATCTGGAAAGAGACTCGTGGGTTTTACCTTTTTCTAAATTAGAAAACTTGTTCTAAAACTCTTAAAAATCTACAAGGCCTTCAACCCCGTATGCTCTACTTCTATTGTAGCTTCCTCTGATTAGTTGGTAGTATCAGAAAGGGATTTTGGTGACTAGCTTAATTAGTTTCCACTCCCGAAATTAATATCCCCAGGCGAAAATCCAATGCCTCGAATTAAGCCGTTGCGGTGGCAAAATGCACAAAGGAAGCGAGAACAACTGGGAAGTGACCTCAAGACGTCGTTAGGGTACACCCTTGTTGGTGTAGTGTTGAACTAGTCTCAGAGACTCCAAGTAACCCACATATTCCTTGCAGAGAACCACATTGGTTAATGGTTTTTGTTATCTACCCAAATGGCACTTCTCTGTCCGAGTGCTGACATTTCCTATGTTGGCGCACAAAAGGACATTTATGGATTGAAGGTTGCCTAGAACACTATAGATGGGAATGTTATGAAATACATTCATTATCCATCCAACTTGCCATTTTTACATTTTAATATGTCAATTGCTGTACGCGACTTTGCCTTTAAGCAACCCGCGTACATACGCGACTTTTCCTAAAGCATGTCGCGTACTGTACGCGAGTATTTGTCATTGCAACCCGCGTACAGATCTATACGTGGGTTTCCCTTAGAGCAACTTGTGTGCCATATGCGGGTTGCCAGTATCAATATGTTGAAAAAACTGAGTTTTACTGCTTGCTGGTTTAAATGAACAATTTGTGTTTTTCACTTCAGCCGGTTTTGCATAGGCTTGAAGCTACTTAAAAATTTTGCCGAACAATTTTAAACACACGGTAAAATCAAATACTAATACGCTGGAAACAATAAAACATTCACACCATAAATTTGACTCAGAGATTTTTGGCTAATCAGCCCTGGAAAAACCCCCACGGGGAAAACCAGTCAGAGAGAGGAGAGATTTTTATTATTTTCTTCAGCAAAATAAAAGGACAGAAATGCAGGAGAAATACAACTTATCTCCACCACAGACTTTATCCCAAAGTCTGAACACTGTGCTTAGCAAACCAGTCGTACACCCTTCTCGATTTCTGTGCCAACTTAAATGCAGACCGTACAACCCAGAAAAATCGTACCAGCAACAATAAATGCACCGTACAGTCTCGATTTCTGTGCTGTAATAAATGCTGTCCGTACAGCAATTAATGCAGCCCGTACAGTCAATAAAAACCTTGATTTCTGTGCTGGAAAGTGCCTCGAAACTCGTGTTGAATTTAATGCAACCGTACAGCAGCAACAGGCCGTACTCTACCTCGGTTTCTGTGCCAATAAACAATCCGTACAGCAATTAATGAAGGCCGTACTCTACCTCGGTTTCTGTGCAAACATTAAATGGCTGCCTCGATTTTCGTGCCAACAAGAAATCACTTCCAGCGCTGTCTGAAAATCAAACCCTTCTTCAGCAACTCGACCTCCTCTCTCAGCTATCCTCTTCTCATGCAAAAAATGAAAAGTGAAAACCTTTTGCCTCCCTCATGCTTTTTGTTTGACCTAAGTGGGCATCTTAATCCAACGGTGGAAAAAGAATCAATCCAATGGATGAGATTGAGTGAGAGTAAAAATCCCTTTTATTTAATTCACATAAATAAAATTACTCACCCACTTAAATTTATCAAAAAGTGACTTTATTGTTATAAAGTCTCATTAAGTGACTTTTAATGTGAGGGTCACCTTTTTCCCTCTTTAAGTGACTTAGGCAAAATAAAGTCACCTAGGGAACATCTGCCTAGGTACAAAAACTAACACTCCCTCTTACCGAGGAAGGTGTTCCGTACCACTCCCAACTTATCTCTGAAGAAGACGAACTTACCCCTCCCCAAAGACTCCGTCAAGATGTCAGCTACCTGCTCATCAGTGGAAATATGCCGAAGCTCAACTGCCCCTCTCTGAACGTAGTCTCGAATGAAATGGTAACTGATCTCTATGTGCTTTGACCTGTCATGGAACACTGGATTCTCAGAGAGCTGAATGCAACTCTGATTGTCGTAGTAGATCACTGTAGGCCTAAGCTCCTGATCAAACAAATCTACCAAAAGCTTGCGAAGCCACAGTGCTTCACAAGTAGCCTGACTGGCTGCCATATATTCAGCCTCAGCCGAACTCAATGCAACGGATCTCTGTTTCCGGCTGAACCACGACACTGCTGCCGAGCCCAAACTGAAACAACAACCGGAAGTGCTCTTCCGATCCCGCACGCAACCTGCCCAGTCTGAATCTGTAAAACCAACCAATCCGACTCCATCCGAACCCCTGTAGTCCAGACCATAGTCCACTGTCCCTGCAAGATATCTCAAAATGTGCTTTGCAGCTGTCCAGTGCACACTCCTAGGCTCAACCATGAACTGGCTAAGAGTGTTCACCGCAAAGCACAAATCTGACCTAGTGTTGACCAAATACATCAACGACCCAATAAGCTGACGATATACAGTGGGATCCACCAACTTGCCCTCGGAAGCATGAAGTTGCTTCCAGTTGGTGATCATAGGTGTACTCATAGGCCTGCAGTCCTCCATCCTAAATCTCCTCAGAATATCAGCTGCATACTTTCCCTGTCCCAGGAAAATATGCCCAGGCTCCTGCCAAACCTCCATACCCAAATAATAGTGCATCAGCCCAATATCGGTCATCTCGTACTCTGAAGCTAAGTCTCTCTTGCAATGTACAATGAGACGCTCAGCACCTGTGATGAACAGATCATCAACATACAACAAAAGAATGAGCGAATCCCCCCCAACCACAATGAAGTAAAGGTTGGGATCAGCCTCACTCTTCTGAAATCCCATCGATGTCAGATACTCATCAATCCTGGAGTACCAAGCTCTATGAGCTTGCTTCAGTCCATACAAGGCTTTCTTCAGCCTGCACAAATGAGAATCCCTCCCATGTATCTCGAATCCCTGTGGCTACTCTAGATATACTTCCTCCTGCAGAAGACCATTGAGAAATGCGGTCTTCACATCCATCTGGTGGATCCTCCAACCCATCTCTGCTGCTATAGAAATCACTGCCCTGATAGAAGAATATCGTGCAACTGGAGCAAAAGTCTCATCATAGTCGACTCCCTCAACCTGTGAGAATCCTCGAGCCACAAATCAAGCCTTGTACTTCTCTACGTTGCCATCCACAGCATGCTTTACCTTGTAAAGCCATCTGGAAGTCACAACTGACTTTCCCTCCGGTCTCGGTACTATCTCCCATGCATCATTCTTCATGATGGAATGGTACTCTTCCATCATGGCATCTCTCCAAACCAGATGCTGGGAAGCCTCCTCAAAAGTAGATGGCTCAGAGTCACGAAGGCATGCAACAAGAGCCATATCATCCCGGACCACACCAAGCCTCTCAGGCTCCACTACTGCCCTGATCCTCTCCCTGGGTCTACCAACTGCCTCTGGATCCTTCAAGGTCTCCTGAAGCCACTTAGGCTTCCTCTTCCTTGAAGGTTGCTCCTCCTCATTTGAGGAAGTCCCTGTACCTGAAGGTCCAAAACCCCGAGGACCAGTAACTGAAGATCCTGTGCCTGCCGATGCTGTCACCTGAGGTCTCAAACCTGTACCTGTCCCAGACACTGTCCCTGAAGAGCTTGCCACCTGAACCACTGAACTAGTAGATGCTGTACCTGTACCCTGTGATCCTGTCCCTCCAGAAACCTGTGGACCTGTAAGCTGTATCGAAGAAGCCTGCACTAACTGAGGTGTGGGGGCTGAAGTCTCCCCCTGCTCTAACTCTCTGGACTTCCGGAAGGCTCTCTCCTCATCAAACTTTACTTCTCGGCGAACAACAACTTTCCGCGAACTAGGTAAGTAAATCCGATAAGCCTTCGAAGTCTCATCATATCCCACAAAAATACCTCTCTCAGCGGTGGGATCAAACTTCGTCCTCTTCTCAGAAGGGACGTGAGA
>LPNX010106513.1:157402-267929 GCA_001517045.1 Pseudotsuga menziesii
TCAAGAATTAGATCCAGGTCTTCCCGGAGTAGTCATCTATGAAGCTGATGTAATACTCAAAGCCTGTCAAAGAACGTGATGACATGGGACCGCAAATATCAGAATGGATCAAATCAAGCACCCCGGCAGCTCTAGTGTCACTGCTTGGAAAAGCAGTCTTGGTGTACTTTCCCAAAGCACACCCCCTGCACACATCCTCCTGCTCATTGTTGAACTCTGGTAAACCTATAACCATGCTCCTCAGCAATCTAAGAGCTGGGTGATGTAAGTGGGCCATCCTCCGATGCCAAAGCTCACAAAGCTCGTTGCTGCTGCTATGTGCCAAAGCACACTGTGGCTGAAATAATAGCTTGTACATCTTTCCACACCTGACCCTGATGTCCATGGCACTAGTATACCTGTAGCCTTGGAATATACCTGTACTCTCCCATCCGAAAAACACACCCCAAGACCCCTGTCCTCTATGGTGGAAACTGATACAAGGTTCTTTTTCAGCCCTGGGACATACAACACATCCCGCAGAGTCATGGGACTCATAGACTCCCTCTGAAATGTGATGGTACCCCTACCAACAGCTCTCACAACGGTGTTGTCCCCAAGGAAAACCTCCACATCCCTACCTGACTCTGACAACTTTGAGAACACCCCTCGAGCTCCTCTCATGTGGCTCGTGGCTCCACTGTCAATGTACCAAGTAGAAGAGGTGGATGGATCCCCCTCATGTCCTGCCAACAAGGAATGCTCACTGTCCTGATCCATATCTATGCTGGTGGCTAAGGTGACTCTTTCTCCCTCCATCTGTCCAGCATAAAGGGAAAAATCCCTCTGAAATGCAATACTAAACTCATCAACCTTTGCTGAGGCTGCAGTCTGCTGTCCCTGCCCCTTCTTCTTCTTCTTGCTTGGACACTGTGAGGCATAGTGTTCAAACGCCTGACAAGCATAACACTTGATTTTACTCAAGTCCTTCTTCTGTCCACTCTGCTGTCCCTGCTGCTGCTGCTGTTGCTTGGCCCCACCCTTCTTGGGACCCTTCTTCTTCTTACCCTTGGCTGCCAAAGCCACATCCTCATCTTCAGCCCCTCTCTGAGAAGTACTACCCTGTACAAGACCCCTCCTGGTCTCCTCCTGCACAAAGTCATCCCATAGCCTCTCCCAGTCAGGTAGGTTCTCCCTGCCCACTATGGCCTGCACAAAAGCACTCCAGGACTTTGAGGCCCCGTTCACTGCTGTCCGCACAAGCTCTGTAGGGGCAACCTTCTCCCCAACTGTTGCAAGTTCATCCCGAACTGCAGAAATCCTAGTAAGGTAAGCTGTGACTCCCTCTCCTCCATTCATCCTGATACTCTTGAGTTTTTCTCTGAGAACCATTTTTCGGTTCTCATTAGAACTCTCATACAGACTGGTCAAGGTTGTCCACATCTCAAGTGCCTTGTCCTTTCCTGAAATGTGAGGAATAATGTGATCTTTCACGGCATCAAGAATAATTCTTCTGGCTTTGCAGTCCTTCTTATTGAAGGCTGTGAGGGCTGCTGCATCTGTAGATGCAGGAATGGTAATGGGGTTTGTAGTAGTGTTCCTCACTATGTCTGGCCACAACTCATTCTCTTCAAGTAACAGCAGAATTCTAGCCTTCCACGGCACAAAATTCCCTGTCCCATCCAGCCTATCCTCCAACCTAAGTCCTGTAGCCATCTCAACAACAACTCAACAAAGTGCTGTTCACTCACAGAAGTAAAATAACAAAAATTTCTGAATGCTGCAAATTACTGTGTGTCTGCAAAAATCACTGTTTCTGCCCCCTTTGCTTTGATACCATGTTGAAAAAACTGAGTTTTACTGCTTGCTGGTTTAAATGAACAATTTGTGTTTTTCACTTCAGCCGGTTTTGCATAGGCTTGAAGCTACTTAAAAATTTTGCCGAACAATTTTAAACACACAGTAAAATCAAATACTAACAGGCTGGAAACAATAAAACATTCACACCATAAATTTGACTCAGAGATTTTTGGCTAATCAGCCCTGGAAAGACCCCCACGGGGAAAACCAGTCAGAGAGAGGAGAGATTTTTATTATTTTCTTCAGCAAAATAAAAGGACAGAAATGCAGGAGAAATACAACTTATCTCCACCACAGACTTTATCCCAAAGTCTGAACACTGTGCTCAGCAAACCAGCCGTACACCCTTCTCGATTTCTGTGCCAACTTAAATGCAGACCATACAACCCAGAAAAAATCGTACCAGCAACAATAAATGCATCGTATAGTCTCGATTTCTGTGCTGTAATAAATGCTGTCCGTACAGCAATTAATGCAGCCCATACAGTCAATAAAAACCTCGATTTCTGTGCTGGAAAGTGCCTCGAAACTCGTGTTGAATTTAATGCAACCGTACAGCAGCAACAGGCCGTACTCTACCTCGGTTTCTGTGCCAATAAACAATCCGTACAGCAATTAATGAAGGCCGTACTCTACCTCGGTTTCTGTGCAAACATTAAATGGCTGCCTCGATTTTCATGCCAACAAGAAATCACTTCCAGCGCTGTCTGAAAATCAAACCCTTCTTCAGCAACTCGACCTCCTCTCTCAGCTCTCCTCTTCTCATGCAAAAAATGAAAAGTGAAAACCTTTTGCCTCCCTCATGCTTTTTGTTTGACCTAAGTGGGCATCTTAATCCAACGGTGGAAAAAGAATCAATCCAATGGATGAGATTGAGTGAGAGTAAAAATCCCTTTTATTTAATTCACATAAATAAAATTACTCACCCACTTAAATTTATCAAAAAGTGACTTTATTGTTATAAAGTCTCATTAAGTGACTTTTAATGTGAGGGTCACCTTTTTCCCTCTTTAAGTGACTTAAGCAAAATAAAGTCACCTAGGGAACATTTGCCTAGGTACAAAAACTAACACAATACTCGTGTACGCTTTCCTTTGACATTAAAAATAATAAATCGCGATTATTTGAGATTTGTTAAGCCCTTAACTATAACCATCTTAACTGTCTCAACCTCCTCAACCCTCGAAACTGCCTTATTTCACTAAGTATAAATAAAGGCCTTGGGGAGGGTATTAATGAATCATACTTGGAGAGCAAAGTTATGCTGGTGGTATCTATTCAGAAGTCTTTGGAGCAGCAGAACTTAGAATCCTTTGGTTACAGAGGAGTCTTTGTTTTAGGCGTTGGGTTGTAACCTTAACTCATTCACTATTGTTAATAAAGAGAATCCTTATTCCAAATGTGTTTTGAATGTCTTTCATGTATCATGGTTTGATGAATATTTATGATTAAGCACTCTATATACTGTTTATCTAACCTACCCCATATGCATGTATAAGCTTGCACTTGGAGGATTTGCTCTTTACAGGTGAATGAGAAACATCCCTGAAAGCTTTGGAGGAAAAGTAGAGCGGGAGAAGACAAAGCTTGGATCAACCGTCGTGAATCGGGTGAGTCCATCCTATCTTCTTGTTTCCTTTCTGTACTTTAAAGTTGATTGCCTGCAAGTTTTAAGAGTACGTTGGTAACCCCAGACCTTCGGTTATAAGGTGTTTATTCCTGAACAACAGAACTGACGACTTCGCTGGGGAGCCCAGACTGCTATAGGTTATTTTTGTTACCCTTTGCCTTGAGTTTGTGTGTGGTATTTTGTTCTGGTTCATGCTTACCATAGTGTTTGAAGGCCTTGTGGATTTTCCTTCTTTTTGAGAAAATTGTGTACTTGTACGTGTGTTGCTCTCATACGTAGTCGCGTACAGAGGCCTGCGTATGCGAGTTGCTCTCTAGGACAGTCGCGTACAGTACGCGAGTTGCCTTTATACACAGTCGCGTATAAGCCTTGAAATAGGGATTTTTAGGCTAGGGTTTTCTTGTCCCTGTCCTTTTGTGATTCCTGTTTGTTAGTTGGCCCTCCTTATAAACACTGTGTTGTTAGTCTGATGACCTTGGTGGGCACACCTTGCGCTTTCTTGTAAAGCCCTTGAGTTTCTTTTGTTTGGATTGTCTTTTGTTTGCATTTTGAAGTAGGTTTGCCTGTTTGGGTTATAGGTTGAAGTGTTTTTGTCCGAATCAGTGATTAGGGTTTTGGGCAATGTTTTTCCCAGTCTATCTTTAGATAGTGATTGTTTTGTCACTTACCTTTGTGTGTTTTCAATGATTTCTTGTCATTGTACCCGCCTAAGCTAGGGTTCCCGACCTTCCCTTGTTGGTTGATTCTTGGTTTTATTAATCTGTTTACTTCAGTTTGTTTGTTTTATACAGTTGATTTGATCCAAATATACTCAAGTTTAGTGCATTTTAGGTGCATATTAGTGTTTGAGCATTTTAAAAACTAAAAAGAAAAACATTTTCTAGCTTTTTGCATAAGTAGTTTTCATTTCAGTTTTAAAATATAATCTCAAAACTACAAAAATATAGTCTTAGTTTCTCTTTATCATTGCATTTGTTCATCAATTTATATTTACAAAAGAAAAGAAGTTTGCTTTAGTATGTAGACACTGAGAGGGGGGGTGAATCAGTGTAAAGCAATTTTTACAACTTTTCTTGACTTGTCACACTTAACTACCAATTCATCATTTCATTATTCTACCAATCTTATAATCATTTCATAAACTTCATCATATCATAGCATTTAACTCATCAAGAACCATAACACAGAAGAACACCACACCATATAAATTTGTAATATTTTTATATTAGTTTTGGTTCGGCTCCAACCGTTAGGCAAAATCAGCACCTACTGATACATAAAGCACCTACTCTGTATCCAGGACCTTGCCTGGTTTTCTTAGACCCTGCTAAGAAGGGTTTGAGGTATCCTAACCTCAAAAAAAAAAGCAAGTCAAGCTTGCATTTACATTAAAGCTTACTGTCATATCAACATCATCTGTTTCTTCAATCTATTTAGCTGCTGGTCAATACTGCTGGTCATCTGCTCAACTCTGATCATGCTCATCTTCTCATCATCAATGCTGCTCACTGTCAAGTCATCATGGTCTGCTCAACAATCTCTGCTTTGCTGATCCACCACTGCTCAAGAAGCCTCATCAATCCACATATCAAGTCTGCTGTTGCCATGCCAATTGTCATCTAATCATCATGTCTTTTGCTGTAGATGTATTACTGCTATATAATCACCATTCTCTGGTTCACTTGGTTGCTGATCCTGTCTTCTGCTGCAAGTTCATCTTCACATTGAATCAATCAAGCATAAACTGTCAAACTACTTTTCAAGCGGCTGTCAATATGCATAAGACTGTCATTCTCCTACACTTATGTATGTTACTCAACTTGGTTGTATCATCAACAAATTAGGGCTGTCAATACTAGGGCTGTCATCTGCATTCACTTGGACTTCAATGGCCCAGAGTGCTATCATTCAAAATACTTCGTCAACAGCTTCTAGGACTGTCATTTTTGCTTCGAATTGTCATCAGCCTCAGCTGAGCATCATTCTTGTGCTGTATTCAAACTCTTATTGAGTATTAGGACTGTGTCTTCAATTTGCAGAGCTTGAACTCTAAGCAAGTCCCAAAACAAGGACTGGCATCAACTCTGAAGATCTTCAATCAGTGTATGACTTGACAAGGCATAGGAGTTGTATCATTACTATGCAGACAATATTGTTCACTCACTTCACATAAACCACTGCAACAAAATCTACTGAAAAGATCCACATACTGCTGCTACCTTTGAACTTTTCACTTCATCACAATTTCTGTGATATCAGGGCTCGACCACAATGCTGTAGCATATCCTTTTAAGAACTTCACCCAAAACTGGACTCTGCAATTTCTGTATTAAATGTACAATCTCAACATGAATAAATAAATTGAACATACCTTGTCTCATTAGGATAACTCAGCCTTGGACTAATCACACTCCACACTCAGCTTTGTGTTATCAACCTCCTGGACTGTGTATACAAGCACATCTCTTTCTAGGCAACTAAACCCCAACACACATGTCAAACTGACCTGTGTATCAGGCTTGGACTTGGAAGCATCAAAAATTGATCTGTGGAAGAAACTCGGGCCTGTCTACATGCTGAGAAAGACTCCATCCAAATCCCAGGTCTGAACTATGAGCTTCAAAGTTCAAACCCTGTCAAATTGGACTGTGTATATCAAAATTGCATGGATTGGGTATTTTCAATTCAAACCGTGAACCTGTCCAAAGAAGGCAGCAGTAAAACTGTAGATGATTTCAAATCTCAGACTAGTCAGCAATCAATTTCACTCATCCATTACATCATTACAACTTTGTCCACAATTGAATCATCCTCTTGTCATCATTCTGCTTGTACATTCATATTAATTCTGTCCACCACATAACATGTCATTGCCATTGCCCTATTTCCATTCTGTCCATAAACTCTACATTGTCCATATGCACATCAAATCAACCAGTCTGTCCAAGCTTCATTATGCCCAAGATTTTTCTCATTCTTTCCATCAAATTACTCATACTGCTTCTCAGAAATCAGATATAAAAGGTCTTCATCATGCTGCTGTTATGTCATCAACTAAGCACCAAGTCTTCATCAATTCACTCAACACATTTCATCATGCTGTTCACAATCAGCCTGTCATTATCTCCTCAGACTCCCGAAAAAGGAAACCATTGTTGCTGCCTTCAAGCTTTCATGCTTGAATTTCTGGACTGTCACAAAGATGACAAGGAAGGCTGTTACTGCTGTTTGAAAACTCAGTCAATTTGCTGCTCCTTCATGAAGAACTCAGGTCTGCAATCTCTCTCTGTTTTTGAACAGTTCTCACCAACAAAAACTCGCAGAGGATAGTAGGTTGCAGCAGTGACCCAAGAGACATAGGCCTGTGGAAAAGATTCGGATCACAGTCAGTGAAGTTCCTCGGACAAATCTCAATTCAGAGCACTCCTGTATTCCCACGAAATCTTCAAATACACTGCTCCTTCACCCAGCGAACTGCTGCTATATTTGTGGCTGCCTTTACCCAAGAGTAACTCGATCCTTTTGTTAAGATTTTTAAGCACCCAAAACAAGTTTGAAGGCTGCTGTAGATGACCACAACTTCCTTTGGCAGGATGCTACAGGTGTTCCCTTCATTTCATGCAGATTTCTCCTCTAATGGCTGTCACACACATGAATCCCCTTCACTTGGCAACTCTTCTTCAAGATGGTAAGTCGCTACACTAAGAGATGACCATAGATTTGATGCCCACGATTTTGCTAACCAGCAGAGAGTGTGCCCTCGTGTAAACCCAGGAAACTCGTCCTCTCTCTTCCTTGTATACTAAGCTCGAGTCACAAGAAAAATGGATGATCTCTTTAAACCATTGCTCTCTCTCTGTTTGCCTATGAAATCTCTGCTTCACATACAGATCTGAAGATGAAAAAGAGTGTAAAAAGAAAATAATCAACAGATTGCCTCCTTAAAAAAATCTCAGTCAATAGCCCACATGTTTCCCAAAAATTTCCTTTGCTGTTCTGCGGCTGCCTCAGAGCTCCATAAAAAATTTCCACACAAAAATAAGGATTTGATGGGGGTATTTATACACTTTTTGCACCACGTTTTGCTGAGCTGACCTACCTTTTTTTTTATAATTTATTTTATTAATAAAAAGAACTTTAAAGATTTGAGCCGACATGTAGATATTGTATGGGCCGACCTACAATCTTATCTTTTAATTTTAAATATTTGAGCCGACTTGACATATTTGGAGCCGACCTTGCATATTTAGAGAGTTTCAAACAAGATTGTGTTGACTTTACCCATGAATTATCTTCAATATGTCAAGGGATTCTTCCTGTGCAAGAAACAAATTCTAGAACCATCAAATGTGGGTCCAAGATGTTACAAACCCTGAGATCTTCATATATCATGTCCACGACCCTTCAAGACTTCTTTTTCAAGGCAAGGGCATCCACCACATGTCAGAGACCATATAAGGTCATCACCATCATAATACATACAAGGGTTTTATCAAAGTGCCATCATGCCATCCAAGTAGAGGGCTCCATGACCTTTGCCAGGGCATCATGGTCTTCATCAGGGATTCCAAGTCTTCATGGGCTTCTTCATCAAGCAAGGGGCTTCATGAGCTTCTTCAGCCACCTTAGCCACGCAAGGGGGCCTCGATGGTCAAGATACATCAAGACATCACATGTGGGGCCACTGCAAGTCCATATTGGCATCAATGACAATTTCATCAACATAGTAGTGGTAATTTGCTTTGAAAAAAAAAACACCTTTACTTTTTTATTTTCTTATCGAGTAAAAAACACCATAGTTCATCACTCCATTTCCTTCTGAGTAAGAAATAGCCCTTTAAAATGAACGCAATAATTAAAATTTACTAGTAATTTTTATTTTTTAGGGGCCATTCACCTACTAGCTTAGGCTAGACTTGTGGGATAGGAAGTGTAAACTTCCCATAAGTTTTAAAATTCCAATGTAGTGGACCATTCGATAGGTAAATATTTGTCTTTATCAATTGTATCTGGGAAGCTCCTCTCAAAAGGGAGTCGAGCACGAGGCCGCGTGGAGGCATTGGACTGAGGAGATAACCCTCCGATTGCTTGTCAAAACATAAATCAGGGCTTTTATGCATCTGGGGATTCTGTCCTAGACAGAGTTTTGGGCTCAGCTACCCTGCCCATGCGTACGAGTCAGGCTTGCGACTGTCCCCTCGGACTGTTGGTATAGCCAAGGTAGCCTTTAGTCTCTTGACATTTAGGGTTCATACCTAGGTAAACCGGAAGACTATTTTTGGTTCACCTTGGACGGGCTTGGAAGGTAACCCTTGTTGAAAGTGTAGGAGGGCGGTGGGTGATTCTTCCGCTTGTGCCTAAGAACCACTTCAAGGATGCCAAGTAATCATTCTTCAACTTTCTTCGGGAAAGCATATCTTTCACCCTTGTTGACTGTTTGAGGCTTTAGGAAATTTCGTAGTGTCTGCTTTGTGGTTTTGTCTGTATTTAGTTGGCTTTAGGGTTTGATTTGTTAAATTTTCAATTATGGAGGACCAACCTATAAGAAGGTGAAGAAGGTTGCAAAACCTTCCTCCTCTCATTACATTGGAACCTCGACCTCCACCCCAAAGGCGGAGATTGGACACGGACGGTTCATTTGAACCGGTAGGAGTAAGTGAAGTTCTAGGTGAACCATCACTTATAGCTAACCGTCTTGATTTTGATACAGTTGAGATAGAAGACTTGCAGACTGACGAGTTTGCAAGGAATTTTAACACACCCTTGACTAATTTAAACGATCCTGTGATCGTCTAGGTTAGATCTTTTGATTCACCTGTTTTACGTGTCCCTGTGGGTAGGATTATATCTACTGCGGGAGAAAGTTCTTTTTTTTTCACCTAAGCTGTTCCGGCTGAAGGGGTACTACCTCCCCCAGTAAGTGCCCCTAGATTTAGCATACCTTCTATGCCTCTGACTCCAGGGAGCCGGGTGGTCCAACCGTCGGTTCACTCAAACCTAACAGGTGCTTTTGGTGACATGGTTACTGGGATTCCTCGTATACCTACGGTTCCTTCCTCCTTCACATACATTGCCCAGAGTGGTCCGGTGGGATCCTCGGCTTTCGTCCAAGGATTTCCTTGGAATGGGGGGCACATTCCCCCATCCACTCTGTACGTAGGCCCATCACCTTCTTATGTAGGAGTGCAGTTTGGAAACAATACCTCTTATGGGCAAAGTTTTCAAACTCCGGTCTCGGTCCCGTTTACGAGCTCTCCCTTTTCGTTGTTTAGCGGAGGGATACCTGCTCATGTTTTTCAGACCCCAGTTTCGATTGGGACAGCTCGAACTTCTTATACTGCACCTCCCACTCACAACCCTGTGGCTTACGGATGGAATCCGTTTCAAAGTAATCCATCCACTTTGCAACCGGTGGCAGGGGGCAACCCCACCTTTACTTATGGGCATTTGGGGGCAGGTCCCTCTAATCCCCAGATTGGCATTTTTAGTGCCCCGGTTCGACCCAAGCTTCCGTTCCTGGCAACGTTAAACTTGCTAGATTTGTCTAAGTTGATGAATGACCCGGTGAGGCATGACCCCTCGTGGCCACATGTTCCCACCAAATTGCCATCGGACATCCCTAAATTCGAGGGCAAAGTTGGTGAAGATCCTGGGGCTCATGCCACCATATTTCATTTATGGTGTTCTTCAAATTCACTGAATGAAGATTCAGTTAGGTTGAGGCTGTTCCAGAGAACCTTAACAAGTATCGTTGCAAAATGGTACATTGAGTTGCCTTCTGCTGCTTTCAGTAGTTTTTGGGACTTGGCTAGTGCATTCCTTAGCCACTTTCAGTTTTCGGTCCGATATGATATCGGAACGGACTTGTTATCTACCTTTAGGCAGAACAAGGCTACCCACATCTCGGATCATATCCAAGAGTGGAGGAAGCGAAAGAGCCTTATAAAAGCCACCATCCCTCCTGAGTTCTTACTAGAGTGGTTCCTTAAATCCCTGTTGCCTGACATATCTAAGGACGTATCCACCTCAGGAGTGACGAATGAAGAAGAAGCCATTCTCAGGGCCCAGCAATTGGATTTGATTTATTCACAATCTGGGATCTCGTATGAGATTATCCCTGAGGCACCGAGGCCTACCCACGATGCGGAGAAGCCTAAAGCCTGGACCCCATGCTGATGGTGTGGTTGGGTCCGTAAACTCTCCCACCGTAGAGTCTTTAGCTAAACAACTTCATCAGTTGTCCGTCAAGCAGTCTACGTTGGAGGTAGCAAAGGTTGCCCCCTCCCCCCAGAGTGCAAATGTTTTTGCACAGACCTCTCAGAAGGGCAATCAGCAGCCCGGTGGGAAGAAAAAGAGAGGAAAGAAAGGAGAGGGAAACCAAAACAAGCGGAAACCGGAAAATAGTGCTGATGGGGGCAAGAAAGAAAAGAAGAAGGTTAAATTCCCGTGTAAGTTGTGCCACGAGGATCACCTTACTCACCTTTGTCCCCTTATGGAACAAGCTCAGAAGCTGCTCAAAGCTCAACAACCGACTGTCCTGAAGGATCCTTTTCCCCAAGGGAAAAACTCTACTTCAGCTTCTAATGTAGTAGGGGGCACTTAAAATGCCCTTAACCCAAACTATATCAACATGGTTCGATCGTCGACTTTGTTACAGACTAGGAATAAAAACTATGAGAAAGAGACTTTTGAGAAGG
The DNA here is from genome assembly GCA_001517045.1 of Pseudotsuga menziesii. NCBI lineage: Eukaryota > Viridiplantae > Streptophyta > Pinopsida > Pinales > Pinaceae > Pseudotsuga > Pseudotsuga menziesii. The sequence goes on from LPNX010106513.1 coordinate 168,569, forward strand.
GTAAGGCTATAGGTGAAACTTCTAACCCTCTCATGATCAAGAAGCCTGCTAAAACTATGCCGAAGATACCGAAAGGTGTCTTCAAGAAGACCTTGCATAACCTTAATGCTAGGGCTGCTTCAAACTACTCCGTGGTTGAAGATTTAGCCCAAGCCCCGTGTGCAATGTCAGCTTTAGAGGTGTTACAGAGCTGTCCCACCCAGCGGGATGCCCTCTTAGTAGCTTTAGGCAGCTTGGACTCATCGAGTCTCATGGCGAAATTTCATTTGTTTGATGTTAAAATTCGCCTACATTATCATGTAGCCTTATCAATAGATGTCATCCATGGTGGAAAGACCATTGGAAGGGCAATTGTTGATGAGGGTGCTTCTACATGCATTATGTCCTTGTCCTGTTGGAAAGCTCTTGGATCCCCAGAGCTGGTCCCATCAAACACTCTACTTACTGCTTTCGATGGAAGGTCATTCCATCTGCATGGTATCCTACCGGCTTTTGAAATTAAGCTAGCAGGGAAAGCAGTGTCTGTTGAGGTGGAAGTGATTGATGCACCTTTGGACTATAATTTGCTCCTGGGAAGAAAATGGACTTATGTTATGTCCGCTATTGCGTCGGCCGTCTTTCTGGTAGTGGTTTTTCCACATGAAGGAAAGTTGGTTACTGTTGACCAACTTGATTTTACTCGAAAAGGCCGTTTAGAGTCTAATGAGTCCCCTGTGCCATTGGTTGATCAGGTCAAACCTGCTGCACAGAGCTTGGGGGCTGGAATGTACGCATCACTAATGGGCACATTCGATCTTCCAGCCTCGATTAACTATATTGGTTCTACTAGTGTGGGGAAGTCCATAGCCACAGTTGTTGATAGGACTGATCCTTGGGTTCTCCCTTCCCCCCATGAACCGAAAGTGCCCTCATTGACAGTGGAAGTAGCTTACCAAGCTATCACTCAAACCACTGTTGATCCCATTCCAAATCTTCTCATAGTCTCGAAGGACCTGGAAGAAGTCTATTTGCCTGCATGGGCGGAAAACTCTTTGCACTCTACGGACTGTTTAGATATGGTTTTACCTTCTGATGAAGCCATTTTGGAAGCCATGAGTGGACATGGTAAGATCTGTGAGGATCTTTACCATCGATCCTATTTTCTCCCAAAACTAAGCAGAATAGAAAATCAAGAGTTTCATATGAGACTGTCAAATGATGTTGATACACCCATCAATCCCTTACCCAGGGAAGAAATGTTTGCCAAGGGGAATATGGCAAATATTTCTGCTACTATCCCTATCAACATCTCTGTAAATCTTGATGTCGTGGAAAACATATATATAGGTGCAAACTGCTCTCCTGAAGAGATTGCTATCTATATTGCCTTGTTTAAGGAATTCCACGATGTCTTTGCCTGGTTATATGAGGAGATGCCAGGCATTGATCCATCGATTGTTGAACACGAAATCCGAACATACCCTGATGCCAAACCTGTTCGACAAAAGTTAAGACCTGTTAACCTGCGTAAAGCGGCGGCTGTGAAGGCCGAAGTTGAAAAACTATTGAAGGCTGGTTTTATTTATCCCATAGCTTTGACAGAATGGGTATTCAATCTTGTTCCGGTTGATAAGAAGCAAGGGACCATACACGTTTGTACTGACTTCAGAGATTTGAATAAAGCCTGTCCTAAGGACAACTATCCCACGCCATTTATAGACCAGATTATAGATGCTTGTGTGGGAAGTGAAGTGTTCTCGTTTATGGATGGTTTCTCCGTATACAATCAAATTCAAATAAAACCGGAAGACCAACATAAAACTGCTTTCATTTGTCCTTGGGGTACCTTCACGTACAAAAAAATACCATTTGGATTGAAAAATGTTGGGGCAACTTTTCAACGGGCTTTGAACTTTGCCTTCCATGATATCAAAGCCATTGTCGAATCTTACCTTGATGATCTGCCTGCACATTCTCGTAAGAGGATTCAACATCCAGATCATTTACGGTTGATATTTGAGAGATGCAGGTACTATAAGATCTGCTTGAATCCCCATAAGTGCGTATTTTGTGTCGAGTCAGGAAGATTGCTCGGGTTCATTGTCTCTAATAGAGGCATCCAGGTGGATCCATTAAAAGTAGAGGCCATTGTAAATCTGCCTCCTCCTCGTTCTATCAGGCAACTTCAAAGCCTGCAAGGGAAGTCTAATTTTTTTCGACGTTTTATTGTTAACTATGCCAAGATTACTAAGGGTTTCATGCACCTGCTTAAACATGACACCCCATTTGTATGGGATGAAACTGCATAACTCGCTTTCGAGGCATTGAAAAAAGCTTTGTTGTCGGCACCTTTACTGCGTCCGCTAGATTATTCTAGGGATTTTATATTGTATCTGGCCGCGTCCGAGTCGACCATTGGGGTAGTGCTAGTCCAGGAAAACGATAAGCTCGTAGAGCATGTCGTTTACTATCTTAGCTGTGCTTTGGCAGGACCTGAACTTAAGTACTCCCACGTTGAGAAATTAGCCTTAGCAGCTGTCTATGCTGTTTAGAGGTTATGTCACTACATTTTACTGAGGACCACAACAGTAGTGGCAGATGTGAATCCTTTTCAATATGTTTTTTCCCGACGGATTGTTGGGGGAAAATTCAACAAATGGATAGTCATTCTCCAAGAGTTTGACTTGGATTTTCAGTTCGCTAAGTCTAAAAAGTCCTTAGTTTTTGCTGAGCTTATAGCAGAATTTCCTATTGAAGATGTAGCCGTTGAAGATGACTCATTCCCAGATGAGCATATCTTCTTGATATCCACCTTTGATCCTTGGTACGGGGATATCCTTATATATCTATAGACTTTGAAGTATCCCGCGGCTTCGTCACGGGAGGAACGACGTAAATTACGCCTTCATGCTAAGAACTACCTCATCATAGGAGATACTTTATATCGAAGAGGGGTAGATTCCATTTTGCGTCGATGCCTTACCCATGAGGAAGTGGAGATTGTCCTGAATGATTCCATACTGGAGCATGTCAGGGTCATTTATCTGGGTTAGCAACGGCCCAGAAGATATTACGTGTCGGTTATTTCTGGCCCACGATCTTTAAAGATTGTGTGGAAGCAGTGAAGCGCTGTCATCCTTGTCAGCTTTACACCAGGAAAATGTGGTCACATCCCGCTCTGTTGTTTCCCGTTGTCTCGGTAGGCCCCTTCATGAAATGGGGGATTGATTACGTGACATGCAACTCAGCCTCGACTGGGGGGCATAAATATATTATTGTCGCTGTTGACTATTTTACGAAATGGGCAGAGAGGCAATGCTTACTTTTAAAGCCAACGGGGAAACAACAACTTTCTTCGTATTCAATCAGATTATAGCACGGTTTGGTATACCCAAAGTGATTGTCACTGACCATGGCAGTCATTTTCAAAATAGCATGATGACGGAACTGACTACTATGCTTGGATTCAGACAAGAACATTCATCTTTGTACTATCCGCAAGGAAACGGTCAGGTTGAGGCTGTAAACAAGACTTTGAAGACCATCCTCAAACGTACAATTGATACAGCCCGTTCTAACTGGCACATCATGCTATACCTTGCTCTTTTGGCGTACCGAACTAATGTAAAAACTGCTACGAATTTCTCCCCTTTCCAACTCGTCCATGGAGTGGAAGCGGTTACTCCGGTTGAATGTGAAATCCAGTTTTTAAAAATAGCTATTCATGTGTTACTTGATACGACGGAGCTTGAAGAATGTCTGGTACATTTAGAACACCTTGATGAACAGCATAGAGATGCGTTGACTGCTAATCAAGCTCACAAAAATAGGGTCAAATCAATATGATAAGTCGGTCAAACCTCGGATTTTCTCTGAGGGAGAACTTGTTTTGCTTTGGGACCAAGACAAAGAACCCCTGGGGTAGGAAAATTCAAGGCCATGTGGTTAGGGCCTTATGTCGTGTCGAAGGTCTTAAAGAAGGGCGCATATGAGTTAATTGATTTTGATGGGAACAAGCTGTCTGAGCCTAGAAATGGGCTCTAACTGAAAAAGTACTATGGTTAGGCTTAGCGTTTTTTCTTGTATTTTATTGTATGTATTTTTATGTACATTAGTTTGTCGGTTTTGTTTTTTATACCATCTGCTGGTTCTTGCAGATGTCTTCTGAGAGGTATCTAGGTTTCGCCGATGGCGTCAGTCGCCACACTTGTAATCTAGCTTCAGTAGCGTGGGTCATTTACTCTCCCTCTGAACAGCTAGTCTCCGCAGTAGATGCTTGCTTAGGTCCTGCTTCTAATAATGTTGCTGAATATAGGGCTGTAATTGAGCTTCTTATGGGATGCTTTGTCACGTGGTATCACCCAGCTAGAAGTCAGTCTGGAATCTCAACTGGTGGTTTCCTAGCTCAATCAAGCTTATCAGGTGCGAAACCCTATTTTATTACGTCAGTGCAAGCAAGTTAGGTTATTGGAATTTTTTTTTGAATTTATCACATTCCAAGAAATCAGAATTCATTGACTGATGCATATGCTAATTACATTTTAGATTGGCATCTAACACACATTTCATAAAAATATACAATGCACATAAAAAACACTTGTAAATAAACCGACAACAATATATATATATATATGTAAGTATCTGTCCATAGATACGTCGAGTCTAATCCTCAGATCCAGTCATAACTGTATAATATACAAAAAATATACAAAATGTGGATCGTAGTCCATCAAAATGTCCTAGATCTAAACAGGACCACCCTGGTCACTTGGACCACCTTGGTCCCCATGGTCTCTTTGTACTCTGGCTTCCTCAGCCTCTTCGGCTTCGGCAGCCTCCACAACATCTATGTACACAGATAGGTGGAACTCCAACCACAAACTCCTGCATGACGGCCGGGATATGCTCTATCCGCAAAGTGGGAACTCTTTGGCTAATCTTGGCTAGCTTCCCCTCCAGAACCCTAATAAACCTCGGTTCTTCGCCTACAACAGGACGAACAAACATACGTGGATGCCCTTCAGTGCGGATCGGTCCAATATCTGCATTTTGACATGTTTATAGGATTAGGACTTGTATACATATGTATATATCTATCATTTTAAAATTCATAAAAAATTTAAAAATTTTGAAATTTAAAAAATTACCTAGCTCTCCCCATGCTCCTCCTGGAGGGAGGACAAGGTCTGGATCACCTCAAAAATCCATTCCTGGCATATGGAAACTGCTCTAGTGCCGGTAGCTACCGCTCCCACCAGAAGTAGAAGTCATCATCGTACACACTCTGCACTGAATCTCCTCCTCCTTGACGGAGGAAGATGTCTCCCCATTGCTCAGCCTTGGCTGACGTGGAGATCGGACTGGTAGGGGTATGGCAGGGCTCAACCCTGGTACTCTCTCTCGAAGAAGGCAACCAATATTCTAGAATACCCAAAGTTCTTCCGCCTTTCTCTCTTGCAATCGGAGAGTTGTTTTCTCATAATTGGGCTAACTCCTGAACACCAATCATACAGGGCACCCTGTGTACAATTCACCGCCAACCTCATTTGGTTCCGTGTAGCTAGATGTAATGAAGAGGATCTTGCAATCCTCACTATGGTGCTCGTCAGTACCTGTAGTGTAAAATCACGGATATGTGCAATAGGGACGCAACTCCCGTTATTCTGGGTACTTGGTGTGCAGTACACATCAATGTAGTTCTGGACACTTAAAGGATCACCGCCCCTGTCAGTGCCCTCTAAGTTAACCGGTGCTCCTCGTCGTGACAGGCCGACAATAAAATATATGTCCTCGGAAGTAATTTTCAAAGTCTCACCCTATAGGTCAAACATCCCTAAATCATGATCCCAGTAGTTTATCATGAACTCCAATAAACAGACATTGGCCCGCATTGGTGATGTGCAAAAGAATTTTAATAACCCATTCGTTCGTAAAGCATGTACGGTGGGTGCACTTTGGAGCGCTTCTTGGTCCATATTCTCATGTTCCCGTTCCCTCCATTCCAACACCATCTTCACACTTAGCAAAATAACCATCATGAATCATCAATTTCATATAAAATTTCAAAATTTTTACCTTAATTTAGCTTTTTATCCTTCACACAGTACACGCGACTGTCTAGTTAGACATGTCGCGTACTGTACGCGACTGTCTCTAAAGGCAACCCGCGTACAAAACGCGTGTACGCGAGTTTCAACACTGTGAATCCGCGTACACACCGTGTTATGCTTTAGGATGCTTAAAACAATGAAATTGGGACTCAAATTTGAAAATTGCTAGGATCAAATTGAAGAGTTCGAGGTGTAGGCTTACCTGCAACTTGCGGAATCGGATTTCGTCCACTAGATTGTCCACACCGATCAAATGAAGGGAGAGGGAAAAACTTGCTTCTCATGGCTAAAAATCAAAATGGTGAGTTTTGTTTTAATTTTTCAACTATTTATAGAAATTTTATTTCTAAAAGTGGTTTTTTTCCTATAGTTCGAAATGTACTCAACTAATACCATATCTCTTTTTGCCTTGTAACAGGTTTTTCATCATTACAAAGTGTTTTTTGCTTCTATAGGGTGGTTTTTGACATTTCCAATGCTTTTTTGCATCTATATTTAATCCACGTTAACCTTAGCAATTAACATTTTTCCACGGACCATGGTATTTTAAACCATTAGTTCCCTGTCTTTACCATTGTTCTTTCGTGGATAGGACCTTCTTTTCATGAGTATCCCCATTTGAAACCTATGTTGTCTTTTGATACTCATGCTGCAGTTGTTTCAGGTATAGGGGTATCCTCTTAGCTATTTTTCACGCCAAATAGAGCTTCTTTTTTAGTCTCTTTTTACAAGCTATCTCTTTATAGGACTCCCCACTCTTATGGAGTTTCTTTAGGCCCAGGTCTGACTCTTTAAAAACAGACTTGACTGCCGAGTTAACTTGTCCGTTCAAGCTCGTTAAGAATATGTGAATGGGCATCCGCATTGGTGGTAGGTTATCTCTTTCTCGGACCATGCAGAATAATACGAGAAATGATCCATCTCTTTTATATTTGAATTGAGAAGAGTATTCTCAGGCATAGGTTTATCACTTTTTGGGACCTGAGGGACTAAATTTACAGAAAAAGAACTCCCGGTATGAGCTTAGTTTTCTCTTTTTTGTGCTCTGGACCTAAACATGAAAATATTGCGAGTGTACTTTGTGTCTTTGTCATGCTCGTTAAACACTAAAGAACAAAGCAACGAGTTTATTGTTGTAAGCCCCATTTCTTGTACTCAAATGGATCTTTCCGAGTGATCTTGCTTTCCTTCACACTCGTAAAAGTCAAGCTATTCATGCTGTTTTGGAAGGAGCGTTGCGTAGGTGGTAATTTAACCTTTTTCGGACCTCCCTGACTAAGTACGAAAAATGTTCAGCTTTTCTTCTATGGAAGTTAAGAGAGTTCTTCTGTGGTGTGTTTTATACTTTTCCGGCCCCAGGAGACTAAATTGGACGAAAAAGGACCTCCTTGGAGTCTTCTTTGGAGTTTTCAGACTCTCTAAATGTGAAAACACCAGCTGAGCATGTACTAGTTCGGGCTCATTAAATCCACGAATCAGTGACACTATCAAGCATTATTTTCTCTTCTCTTCAAGCTTGTTAAAAATTGAAGAGAGATCCGAGTTGACTTTCCTGGACTTGTTAAAATTTAACAGGGAAGGTAAGGAAGAAGTTTTCTCTTGTTTTCAGTTAGGGGCAGCATGTCATCCATGAACATAGCACTCTGTTTTTTTCGATACCCATGTCTCAGTGTTCACTTTCAGTTCAGCTATTACTTCGAGTTTATTACTCCTCCTCTTGTCCATTATATCTAGGGAATCTGATCATGTCTCCTACATGACAGATAAGTCTAGTCGTTCTATTTATAAAGTTAAAAGCTGCCTTGGGTCATCTCTGTGTCGTGCTCATTGTTCAAGGACTCAACCCAATGTTTGATCTTTATCCTGATCCCATCATTGTTATATCTGTTATCTCTCGTGTCTCCCTTCCTTTTCCTAGTTCCTATTCACTCTTGTGATCCGTTGGAGGAACTATTTATTGCCTTCCTTATTACAGTATGGTTCCGTTTCAGTACTTCCTGATGACAAAGACCTAGAGTTTGATGATAGTACCTCAGGATTCACTTCTATCATTGGTGAATTCCTTTGCTTCAATTGTCGATTATCACCTATTGATTGACAAACTGTTGAATCCTTTCCATGTTCGACTTCAGCCTACATTTATTCACATGGCTTGGATTGTACTGGTTCTTTGGGATTGCATATGAAGACCTTAGTTCCTCATCTATGGACTAAGTTGCGCAAGATTATGTTCCATTTATATTCACAGCTTCCATATTTTTGAAGACTCGTCATTATTGTATATTGTGGCTTCGATCCACCTTTGTGATATACGTGGTCTTGTACCCGTATCATATGATGTACTCAAATATTGTAAAGGAGCTAGTGTTCCAGTATATTGAACATAGCATCCTTAGATATGACCTTGTATATGACATTATTATGTATTTGTTTCAGGTACTACCTCTGCTCCATTGGATTTCTGAGTTCTCCAAAGATAAAGATTATAATATATTTCGGCCATCGCTTCATTAGGGGGCATCTGTTATCTACCCAAATGGCACTCTTCGTCCGAGTGCCGACATTTCCTATGTTGGCGCACAAAAGGACATTTATGGATTGAAGGTTGCCTAAAACACTATAGATGGGCATGTTATGAAATACATTCATTATCCATCCAGCTTGCCATTTTTACATTTTAATATGTCAATTGCTGTACGCGACTTTGCCTATAAGCAACCCATGTACATATGCGACTTTTCCTAAAGCATGTCGCGTACTGTACGTGAGTATTTGTCATTGCAACCCGTGTATAGATCTGTACGCGGGTTTCCCTTAGAGCAACTCGCGTGTCATACGTGGGTTTCCAGTATCAATACTCGTGTACGCTTTCCTTTGACATTAAAAATAATAAATCGGGATTAGTTGAGATTTGTTAAGCCCTTGACTATAACCATCTTAACTGTCTCAACCTCCTTAACCCTCGAAACTGGCTTATTTCACTAAGTATAAATAAAGGCCTTGGGGAGGGTATTAATGAATCATACTTGGAGAGCAAAGTTATGCTGGTGGTATCTATTCAAAAGTCCTTCGAGCAGCAGAACTCAAAATCCTTTGGTTACAGACGAGTCCTTGTTTCAGGCGTTGGGTTGTAACCTTAACTCATTCACTATTGTTAATAAAAAGAATGCTTATTTCAAATGTGTTTTGAATGTCTTTCATGTATCATGGTTTGATGACTATTTATGATTAAGCACTCTATATACTGTTTATCTAACCTGCCCCATATACATGTATAAGCTTGCACTTGGAGGATTTGCTCTTTACAGGTGAAGGAGAAACATCCCTGAAAGCTTTGGAGGAGAAGTAGAGCGGGAGAAGACAAAGCTTGGATCAACCGTCGTTAATCGGGTGAGTCCATCCTATCTTCTTGTTTCCTTTCTGTACTTTAAAGTTGATTGCCTGCAAGTTTTAAGAGTACATTGGTAACCCCAGACCTTCGGTTATAAGGTGTTTATTCCTGAACAACAGTTTTGGACATACTCTTTGTACCTCCGGTTATATTGGGAGTTCCCATCCCCTAAGCTAATCAAGATCATTACCACATAAATAAAATCAACCAAGAATTTACCCATTCCTTAAATCAATTCATTTAATAATCTAAAATTTACCAACCGAGGCCCTGCAATACTTTCACTTAGACTACAGTAGCAACCTACATTTGCAGGCACTCTTTTCATTTTGGCAGTGGTCTATTCTATTATTTTTGCATAAGTTAATCTCGCAATGTGTCCTTGAATATTGTGTATCAAATTTGAGTTAAAGTGTTGTTAAAGTTAATCTTGTTTGCAGTAACTGGTAATCTTTAATTTCATCCATTCCATATTAAAACTCCTCGAATCAAAAGAGCTTATTCAAGTTCCTACTCTAAACTAAATAGGGAGAACTGTTGCTAAGTCACTGCATCATTGGGTGGAAAGTAGTGTTTAAGCAACAACCTGTTCAACACCAAATGTGGATTTCTTCGACTTCAAGGATATACCAAATCTTCGGCGTCTATCAAAGATTTTCCTTGAAAAGTTCACATGATCACTCCACTCCTTGGAAAACACAGAAATCATCTTCGTAAATGACAATAATTTTGCCAATGAGGTCACTAAATGCTTGATCCATTGCTCTTTGAAATGTGGAACCAACATTTAACAAACCAAACGACATACAAATGTACTCGTAAGTTACCCAAGGTGTGGCGAATGTTGTATTTCTATTTGAACTTGATTGTAACCCAAGAATCCATCAATGGAGAGCATACCGCCCCAGTCACACTTTGTAAGAGATTTTCCATATTAGGAAATGGGTAATTATCCTGTAATGAGGTCTGATTTAAGTTTCTAAAATCGATACCGATTCTATCTCGCAAGTATTTTTCCTCTTGCCAACATCTTTTCTAATTCCTTTACTAAGGGAGCTAATTTAGGGTTTGTATTGCGAAGTTTCTGTTTATAAGGTTTTGTTCCCTCTTTTAGAGGAATTATGTATTCAATAACTGAGTTATCATACGTTTTGAACTCATCATATGTCTAAGCAAAAACATCCTTATATTCTCGGATCAAGTTCTCAATTTTGTTTCCTTCTTCCTTAGATGCATTCTTACCAATTTTAATCATTCTTGGAGAAACAAAAGATCCAATATTTACTTCAATCACTTCATCCATCAGTTCTTCTCTTCTCCTCTTGTACTCATAATGCCGATTAAAGTTTTTCAGCAGAGGAATTGCAAGTTCCTTGAAAATCGGGATCCTTGAAGCTTGCTTACTCCACTAGAGGCTTCCTTGAGGAAAATGCCCATGTATGATATTTTGTCAGTCTTTTAACTGATTCACACAACCTTGATATATAAAGCCATGAGTTGGATCCTTTGCATGAGTCTTAGATGCCTCCATTCTTTTCCAGATGTTAAACCATAGTCCCAATGATGCATTTTAGTTATCTGTTCATCTAGTAGAAATGCTTTGTTGTGTTGTACATAAGCTATTTGCAAGATTAATGACTTCACTAGGAGCTCGTTGTTGCCTAGGTTACATCATGATCTACCATAGTTCTTCCTTTAAGTTGATCTTCAAAACTTATCATAGGGCTTTGGGAAGCATTAAGGAATCAATTGATTTGAGCATCATCTCCAAACACTTGCCAATGATCTTGATTATCAGGAACAAATGGTCTATAATGAACTTCCACCTTGCACTCTTGTTGAGCTAAGCTCTTTGAAACTTCGAAAGTGCTTGCGATGACTGACAACTCATTAGCAAGAGTGTTTTTCCTCTCAAAGCATAAGTCGAATACCAAAGGCATCAAAAACTTCGATTGCATCCCATTCAACATTCCTGTAATCTCTGAGTCTATTATTCTTAGCAGCAAATTGATTTCTGTCTTGGGAAACTACCAGGCCCGAATCACCTATAACACTTATTGACTTTATATTCCTTTCCCTGGAAATTTCAAGACTGAAAAGTAAGGCTTCATACTCTGCTCCTTTATTTGTACGATCAAGTTGTAACCTGAAAGAGTACAAAGTCTTTTCTCGAGCGGGTGATGTCGAAACTACTCCAGCTCCAACCCCATATCTTGTCCTAGTGCCATCAAAGTGCAAATTCCAAATTTGATTATGAGGAGAAGGATGTTGTCTTACATCCTCCTAATAATTTGCAAGAACCATGGAATTCCTGATCTCATCATCATAACACATTGCTTCCTTAAACAGATGCTCTGGGGTTTCTATGTGATCAGGCATGGAGGGTTCATTCATTAAAGTGAGTTAGGAATCCTTTGCATTTGGGATGGTGGCGAAAATAAAATCCATTTGAATACTATCGCCTAACTTAGTTACAAATTCTTGGGATAATAACATTCCCCATGCATGTCAAAATGTACTTGTACCCGTTACTCGAATTTTGATCAAATGGTCATACAAAATCCATTTCCCATTGTTGAAAAGGAGCTTCTACAACTATAGGAGACAAAGGCAACGTAGGTAGTCTTGGGTTTCCGAGGAAGAATTGACATTCTTGACAAACCCTAACAAATTCGTGAACATCCTTAAACAATGTGGGCCAATAATAACCTTCTCTCATAATGTTGGATGGGGTGGTTCTGGGAGCATAGTGACTGCCACATACACCTACGTGCAAGCAGTCTTTCATAATTTCTTGGGTCTATTGAGGATTCACACATTTCAAAATTATTCCATCAGGGTTTTTCCATTCTGATTCGTCATGTGTCAGCACATAGTTAGACGTCTTTAGTCTTAGGGCTCTTCTCCGATGGCCAACTAGGAGACAAAGACAAGGGAGGTAGTCTTGGTTCTCTAGAGAAGAAGTGACATTTTTGACAAACCCTAACAAATGCGTGAACATCCTTAAATAATGTGGGCCAATAATAACATGCTCTCATAATTTTGGATGTCGTGATTCTGGGAGCATAGTGACCGCCACATACACTTGTGTGCAAGTTTTTCATAATTTCTTGGGCCTCTTGAGTATTCACACATTTCAAAATTATTCCATCAGGGTTTTTCCATGCTAATTTGTCATGTGTCAGCACATATTTAGATGCCTTTAGTCTTAGGGCCCTTCTCTGATGGTCAACTAAGTAATTGGGGCACTTTAAATTTTCAAGTAAAAGATAATGACCCTATACCATTCATGTTCTTCATATATATACAACACTGTCATTCCTTCAGGATCCCCTTAACAATCTTGATGGGTTTAATTTCTAAATCATACTTTTGAATCCTTGATATCCAATTACCCCTCATCCAATATCATCGTGTTGAGAAAGAACATCCTTCACTGCCTGATACGGGACATAAGCTATAACCTTTGAATACCCAATATACGTTATGAAATGCTTGTTTTAGATTTGAGGAGTAATTCAATTCAGCGTCTCTTAGATTCTTACTCATAAAGGCAATGGGTTGTTCATGACCTTCATGGTTTTTCTGCAATAGAATTGTTGATTTTTGTACCTAGGAAAGTGTTCCCATAGGTGACTTTAGCCTTAGTCACTTAAAAGGGGGAATAAAGTGACCCTTGCATTAAATGACTTAAGTTGAGCATTTAATGTGACTTTAGAGATTAAAGTCACTTTTGATAAATTTAAGTGGGTGAGTGAAATTAATTTGTATGAGAAATTAAATGTGTGCATTTATTCTCATTCGTAGATCTATTCTAATCTCAACCATTGGATTAGATGTTCTCTCACCTACATAGGGTTTTGTCAAAAAACAAAGGACAGGCAAAAGATGAATTCATTCATGAGAGAAGATTGAGCGAAAAGAGAGAGCAAGAGTGAGGCACGAATTTTGAGGCACTCATACTGGAGAGATTTTCAGTGGGCACGAAAACTGAGACAACATTAATTGCTTGGCACAGATTTCGAGGGATAATACAACCGTCCGTACAGTACAAATTTTGGGCACAGTTTTCGAGGGCAGATTTAGGCATGAGTTTCGAGAAGGAAGATCGTACACATTTTTCGAGGCAGCAGGCATTTATTTTTGGCACACATTTCAAGGAAGTACGACTGCATTTTTTACAGTTCGTACAATACGGTTTTTGCTGCTGTTTTGGCATAGAAATTGAGGGTAGAATTAATTACTCTTGCACAAAAATCGAGGGCAAAAGGTTGTTATTTTCGACACATTTTTCGAGAAGGAAATGCACGAAAATCGAGACAATATTTGCACAGAAATCGAGGCAGCTTTCTGGGTCATTTTCTCTGGTTGAGATAAGTTGTATTTTGACTTAAAATGACTGTCTGAACTTTTCCTAGAAGAAATAATATAATCTCTCTCTTTGATTGGTTTTCCCCTTGTTGGTTTTTCAAGGGCCATTGGCCAAAAATTTCTTAGTATTGTGTGTTGAATGAGTGTGCATTTATTTAATTTTCTGCCATGAAAAATTAAGTTACATCAGTGTTTTTTAAGTCTGAAAATTTATGATTATTTTCAGCCTTTTATTTTTCAGGGTTCGGAAATAAACTGAGTTATTTTCACCTATTAAACCGGAGAATGAAATTGAGCAAAAACTTACATGGTATCAAAGCTGAGTTGGGCATAAAACTAATTTTTACAGACAGAAAAGTCATTTCAAGAATTCAGAAAAAGTTTTTGTGACATTAACAACGTTTTGTTGAAACTTGTTCTTTGAAAAAATATGACTTCAACCGGATTGAGAATGGAGCATAGGCTTGATGGGGCATGGAACTTTGTTCCTTGGAAGGCCCATATTTTGTAGATATTGGAGGAGAATGAGCTATGGGATGAGGTAGTCAATCATAGTACTGCTCACCCCATTGTCATTCCTGATGCTATCGCTGATCCAATTGGACTGGCAACCTTCAACAAGAAGTATATTAAGGCTAGGAGAATAATTCTTAATGTAGTTAAAGACCATGCCATTGCTCATATCTTGAGTAAAGATAGAGCACATAAAATGTGGGATGCTTTGATTGGACTGTTTCAGAGCTCAAATTAAATCAAAAGATGGTTTTGAGGGAGAAGCTGAAGAGTATTAGGATGGTCCAAGGAGAGGTTATGTTGACTTACCTTACTAGGATCTCTCAGGTGAGAGATGAGCTTGCCGCAGTTGGGGAGGTGGTTCCAAATGCAGAGCTTGTGCGGACAGGGATGAACGGGAGAAGCTGAAGAGTATTAGGATAGTCCAAGGAGAGGTTATGTTGACTTACCTTACTAGGATCTCTCAGGTGAGAGATGAGCTTGCCGCAGTTGGGGAGGTTGTTCCAAATGCAGAGCTTGTGCGGACAGGGATGAACGGGGTGTCAAAGCCTTGGTCAATGTTTGTGCAGGGGTTGGTGGCTAGGGAGAACCTTCTTACATGGGACAGGATGTGTGATGATTTTGTCCAAGAGGAGACTTGGAGGGGTCTTGTGAATGGCAATGCTTCTACTAGTAGGGGGGATGAGGAGGAGGATGTGGCTTTGACAGCAAAGGGGAAGAAGAAGAACAAGAAGGGTGGGGCCAAGCAGTAGGATGGGCAGAAGAGGGATTTGAGCACTGTAAAGTGCTTTGCATGTCATAAGATGGGACACTATGCTAGGTAGTGTCTTAACAAGAAGAAGAAGAAGCAGCAATAGACAATAGCTTTAGCGGAGGTCGATGACTTTGTAGTGAGATTTCAGAGAGAGTTTTCTCTGTCCACTGGGCACGTTGAGATAGAGAGAGCATCTATTATCACCAGTGTGGATGTTGATAGAGAGGCAATTTTCCTTGGTGACAGACCATTCCTACAGTGCATCTACTTCCAGCACTTGGTATATTGATAGTGGAGCCTTGAGTCACATGACAGGTGCTCGTGAGATGTTCTCCAAGCTTTCACAGACAAAGACTAATGTGGAGGTGGTGTTGGGAGATGACTCAGCAGCCAGAGCAGTTGGGCGTGGGACCATTACCTTTCAGAGGGAGTCCATGAGTCCCATGGTGTTGAGAGATGTATTGTATGTACCTGGGTTGAAGAAGAACTTGGTGTTTCTTAAGATTGCAGGACCATCTGCTTCATTTGCCATTGGAGTTAGATGCGGGAAACTGTACAGGCTCTTGTTTCAGCCTCAGCATGCCTTGGTACATAGTAGTGTCAGTGAGCTTTGTGAGATTTGGCATAGGAAGATGGCTCACTTGCATCATTCAGCTTTGGGGTTGTTGAGACAAATGGTTATAGGTTTACCGGATATCAACACAAAGGAGAGTGATGCATGCAGGGGGTGTGCTTTGGGAAAGTACACCAAGACTACTTTTCCGAGTAGTGATAGCAGGTCAGCAGGGACTCTTGACTTGATACATTCAGATTTATGTGAACCGATGTCTTCTGTTTCCTTAAGAGGATACGAGTATTATGTGACATTCATTTATGACCTTTCCAGGAAGACTGGGATCTACTTCCTGAAGAGCAAGAAATCTGAGGAGGTTTTGCAGCGGTTCCAAGAGTTCAAAGCTCTTGTGGAGAACCAAACAGGGAGGAAGATCCAAGTTCTCAGATTGGATAACGGGTGTGAGTATACCGCCAAGGAGTTTGATGGATATTGCAGACAGGAGTGTATCAGGGGGCAGTTGACGGCTCCAGATACTCCAGAGCATAATGGAGTAGCGGAGGGGAAGAACAGGTCTATTGTTGGAGCAACCAGAGCTGTGTTACATGACCGATCACTTCCTTTCTTTCTCTGGGTTGAGGCATGCAGCACAATTGTATATCTTCAAAACAGGAGTCCCCATCATGTCGTGCAGAACATGAAACCTGAGGAGTGTTTGACAGCAAAGAAGCTTGAGGTTAGCCTTTTTCGAATATTTAGTAGTTTGACTTACTCTCATGTCCCTTCTGAGAAGACAAAGTTGGAGGCCACTGCAGAGAAGGGCATCTTTGTGGGCTATGATGAGACTTCGAAGGCCTTTTGTATTTACCTTCCCTCTCAGAGGAAAGTTGTTGTGAGAAGGGAAGTGAAGTTTGAGGAGGAGTGGGCCTTCAGGAAGTCTAGAGAGTTGGAGTAGGGAGAGCATTAGGTTCCTGAGTTACATGACCGCACAGTACAGGCACAGGTTCACCAGGTTAAGTGGTTCATCCAGCGGGGTCTTTGGGGACATGTTTTGGGTCTCAAATTACAGGTTCACCGTACAGAGGATCAGGATCACAGAGTTCACCAGTTGCTGGTTCACAGGTTACCGGGGTAGCAGTCGTCAGGGAAAAATAAGCTAAGTGGCTTTGGGAGACCTTGAAGGAAGCTCAGGAGTTTGGGACACCTAAGGAGTCGGTGAGGGCCACCAAGATGCTTTGACAGATTGGGCATGGCTTTGATGGCCAGTTTACATGATTCAGAGCCTTCTACTTTTGAGGACGCCTCCCAGCATCCTGTTTGATGAGATGGCATGATGGATGAGTACCATTCCATCATGAAGAATGATGTATGGGAGACAGTTTCGAGACCTGAGGGGAAGTCAATGATGACTTCTCGGTGGCTTTACAAGCTAAAGCATGCTGCGGATGGTAGTGTGGAGAAGTACAAGGCCAAGTTTGTTGCGCGGGGGTTTTCACAGATTGAGGGAGTGGATTATGATGAGACCTTTGCGTTGGTTGCTCGGTATACTTCGATCAGGGCATTGATTTCCATTGCAGCAGAAATGGGTTGGGGAAGATCCATCAGATGGATGTGAAGACCGCATTTCTTAATGGAATTATTCAGGAGGAGATTGCATTTGCAGGCTAAAGAATGCCTTATATGGGTTGAAGCAAGCTCCTAGAGCTTGGTAATTTAGGATCATTTCTTACTTGCAGTGGATGGGGTTTCAAAAGAGTGAAGCAGATCCGAATCTCTATTTCATCATGGTTGGAGATGATCCCCGCTTATTCTTTTGTTATATGTTGATGGCTTATTTATCACAGGGGGAGAGAGACATTGCAGCTTGCAAGAAGGATCTTGCTTCAGAGTATGAGATGACAGATATTGGGTTGACGCACTATTCTTGGGGATTGGAGGTTTGGCAGGAGCCTAGACATATTTTCCTGGGATAGGGAAAGTATGCTGACGATATTCTGAGGAGATTTAGGATGGAGGATTGCAGGTCGATGTCGACACCGATGGTCACCAACTGGAAGAAGCTTCATGCTTCTGAGGGAGAGTTGGTGGATCCTACATTATACCGTCAGCTCATTGGTTCATTGATGTATCTGGTCAACTCTCAGCCAGATTTGTGTTTTGTGGTGAACACTCTCAGTCTAGAAGATTGCACTAGATAGCCGCAAAACATATATTGCAATATCTAGCAGGGACAGTGGCTTTTGGTCTGGACTTCAGGAGGTCAGATGGGATCAGGTTGGTTGGCTTCACAGATTCAGATTGGGCAGGCAGTGTGGCAGATTGGAAGAGCACTTCTAGATGTTGTTTCAATTTGGGCTCGACAACAATGTTGTGGTTCAGTCGGAAGCAGAAGTCTATTGCGTTGAGTTATGAAGAGGTTGAGTATATGGCATCCAGTTAGGCCAGTTGCCAGGCTTTGTTGCTTCGCAAGTTGCTGGTGAATTTATTTTGTCAGGAGCTGAGGCCTACGGTAATCTATTGTGACAATCAGAGTTGCATTCAGCTCTCTTAGAATCCAATATTTCATGACCGGTCAAAGCATATTGAGATCAGGTATCATTTTATCCGAGATTATGTTTAGAGAGGAGCAGTATCTTTACAGTACATTTCCACTGATGAGTAGGTTGCAGACATTCTAACGAAATCTTTGGGGAGGGGCAAGTTGTCTTCTTCAGGGACAAGTTGGGAATGGTGCAGAACACCTTCCTCGATAAGAGGGACTGTTGATTTTTGTACCTGTTATCACCAACCTTGTAGTTGCCTCTATGAGGTAGATCCAGGATGGACGGTAGAGGGACAAGCAACTACAGAGGTGGAACCAAGATTGCCTTGACTGCCAAATGGATGGTTGTCACACCAATCGAGGCAGTCTTCGCTTTATGTTGTCTTAGCCCAAGACAACAAAGGGGGAGACTCAGATCTACTCCCAACAAGAGAGATCAAACCTAGACACCGGATCAGATCAAATGGACTTGAGGTACGTAAGGTGTAAGGTAATGGAAACCCTAGATCTATGGATGATGTCACTAGGTGAATTAAGGATTTGGATTATGGTTTAGGAAGTGTGAGGCTTGATCCAAAGTGGGACAGAGGTGACCTATGAAGTAAATACTAGATGTGGGGATAAGGTACTAGCAATAGGTGAAGATATCCGTTGCCTTGAGAAACGTAACCAATGCTGGGAGGGCACGGATAGGATTGGGGATATCTAGTACCCAATGACAGACTTAATGAAAGATATGATGATGTCAAAGTACCCTAGTCACCAGGGAAAAGTCAGATCTCAGGAAAAAGAGGCCAAAGAGGGGGTAGCACTAGGGTTGGAGATTAGTGCCTGTCAGATCCAGGGCAATGGAGTCACTATCTGCCCAGCGTTGGAGGAAACCAACCTGGGAAATAGTGTGATCTACAAACCCAAAAAGATATTTGGCTGGAAAAGTCAGATCACGGGAAAAACCAGCAGCAGGATGGCTAGCGCTAGGGTTTGGGAGGTCAGTTTCTCAGATCTAGGGCAACCTGTCAACTTCTAGCTCAGCGTTGAAGGTGATTTGGTGAGAGGATGATCCGATCTACAAACCCACGAAGGTATTTTGCCAGAAAAATCAGATCCCAGAAAAAGTCAGAAAAATGATGGATAGCGCTAGGGTTTGGGAGGTCAGTTTCTCAGATCTAGGGCAAAGCAGCCACTTTCAGATCAGCGTTGTGGGTGATATGGTTAGGGGATGAACCGATTGGCTCGAGATCAAGTGGTCTGTTTTTTTGTATTTTTTGGTTTTTTATTATTATGGGATTTTTCAGTATTAAAATGAAGAAAAGCAGATGTCAATGGATGGAGATCTAGATGAAGGGACTAACCTATAGATGTTACCTAGAAAACCTTGTAGATTCCTTGATGACGATGATCCCTGCTATCCCGATCAATTTGAGAAGCTTTGAGCAAGTTCTATGTCCAACGTTTTGCCCCAAGGAGTCAATGCGCCCTCTCTCCTGCACAACAAACGTCAACCATATTAGATTTGCTGCAACATGAGAAAAAAGCTAGATGCTACAGAAAAAGAGCAAGAAGAAATCATAGATCGCAATGACACTAATGAAAACCCCTTAATAAAAATGAAGACAATCCAAGTGAGTTGAGCCCCCCCGCAAAAAAGACAAAGATTCCCGAAAAAAGATATAGATCTCACAACAATTTTCCGAATGTGAGGAAGCAAAAGACTTTTCAATCACCATCTAAGAACACCAAATGCAAAGGAGATTCAAGAAATATCCACAAGAAAGTTTTTCTATTATCCAGATCCAAGAGCCAAATACCCCTTACAAATGAGAAGCTTTCTCCTTTAAATAGGAATGAGAGAACCAAAATCATAACCACTTTTCAAATGAGTGGCTAAGATTAAAATATATAAATGTTCTAATGAACGGTTGAGATGAGCTCAACATACGATACATGGATCAATATAACAATATAATATAAAAGTGGACTAAATCACCCTAGGAGAGGGGATCCCACTCATCAAGAAATAAATGAAGCGCATGGTGGGTCCATGGAGTGTTAACTAACTCCCTTTGAGTGTCCCATGTCACAATAAAAATAATTTAAATTTTAAACTGTGAAATTGTGCCTCCTTGAGAAAATCGTGAGCCTCCAAAAGCTCCAGGAAATAATATAAAATGCCCCAAAAATAGATGTGGGCCCATCCAGGTACTGCAACTGCTAGAGAAGGTGTGGAAGGTATCACTCTCATCATCAGACCTCATCCCATTCCTTTTCCTTGCCTTAGTAGCCCAAATCGAATTCTTCAGTAGCCATTTAATTATTTTTTAATCTGCCTCGAGAAACGTGAACCTGCCAAAACAACCTCCCAGGGTGCCTGCATTGTCCAACTGAGCCCACCAGGCTCTCTGGGAGGGGGTACTATAGTATAGTCAAGTGGCTGGATCCCCTATGCCCCATCCAACACCCTAGGAGATCCAACAAAATCATCTCCCTGCTCAAACATGCCATCGAGTGAAGCAAAACTTCACCAGAAGGGTAAAATGAGCTTGACCATCTCTGTAAGTGCTCGAAACTGAAAACAAGCTATTTCACTGGACTCAGAAAGTTCAAAATCATCTAAGGTATATACTCATACCCTCTCTAGGTCTCTGCCTGATCATCTACAATATCAAATAGACAAAATAATAACCTGTAAATGACAAGATACCAATAATGTAACTTAGGCTGACATCCATCCGCTTCAAGTGTTAAAAGGCTAAGACATGCTCTACAAATCATTTAAGTAACAATCATAACAAGTAGCAATCACTTCACTGGTGATACATCAACCAAATACATATATAGGGTTTTATTTATTATAACTCAGACCAGACTTTCAAGACTATAATAACTTCATAGTTGTAGTCAATTTGCTAGCAAAAGGTGAAGGCTAAGGATGACTGCCGACTCAACACTATGACACTTTGGATATGGAAAGGGGATACTCACTATAGCCATATGTCGGACAAACAACAACAAAGGGAATGGCAGTGCCTCACAAATGGGTTAACTACTTCAGAGGTTCCTACTCACCTTGACAAATGCTCACAATCCAACTCAATACAAGTAAGGCCAACAATCTTTAGATATAACTTTTTAGGAACCATTGCTTTTTGGGCCTTTGATTTTCCATAGACTTTGTCCATTTATTTTCTATACGGACTTTTATCATTTAGGCTTTATGCATTCATGTATGATGAAAAACATTACTTTTCATGAATGTCTAAGATATTTCATTGCAATATTTTTCAGAGCCAATTTCATTAGGCTAGCCTTGCATTCACGTATGTTGAAAAAATCTACTTTTCATGAGTGGGCTTTTTATAAGATATTCATTGTATTTCCAAATACATTGTATTGATGGCATCACTACTTGTTTCAGGTAAGCAATCACATCCTAGGAAACTCAAAGCCGAGACACAAATAAACAGGGAGGCTTGTCCAACAAAGGCTCTAGCGGGGAAAGGTCCTCAATGCCACAAGTTAAATAGTTAGTCAGGCTGAAACACAACTGGAAGGTAATGGATGGGTGGAGACAATGAATAATGAAACCAACACTAGCAAGCCAAAGTATGGTGGGAATGACTACCTCTATTTTCCCTAAGGAAGGTAAAACCAATAAGTATAGATCAAGAAATTTCAATTTTGAGTAGAGACATCAATACATAATATAGATACATCCAAGTCCACATTTATATGACCGCCAGATCATGATACTAAATGCTAACACATGTCACAAAAATGAGTATAAGAGCAATGATAACCACATAACAATATAATATAAGCTGAGTCATGATCATTCAAATAATCCATCTGAATCAATATCTGTCCAATGAGAAAACATTGATGCAAATCTGGGCACTACTAAGTGCTCTGCACATGGCTAAATGGCTACATCAGTCCTCAAATCTGAGTGTCCTGAGATTCAGTCCTGGCATGGGAGAGTACTATAGTCCAACAAATAAATAATGATCCATCATAAATGCTCATCTCAGCATCTCATATGTAGGGGATCTGGTTGAAAAATGTACTGAATCTGAAAAATAGATTATGGTAGCCCGACTACTATATATGTGATAATAGTACCTAGGAAATTGTTCCCCTAGGTGACTTTAGCCTTGGTGATTTAAAAGGGGAAATAAAGTGACCCTTGCATTAAATGACTTAAGTTGAGCATTTAATGTGACTTTAGAGATTAAAGTCACTTTTGATAAATTTAAGCGGGTGAGTGAAATTAATTTTTATGAGAAATTAAATATGTGCATTTATTGTCATCCCTAGATCTAATCTAATATCAACCATTGGATTAGATGTCCTCTCACCTACCTAGGGTTTTGTCAAAAAGCAAGGGAAAGAGAAAAGATGAATTCATTCTTGAGAGAAGAGTGAGCGAGAAGAGAGAGCAAGAGAGGCATGAATTTTGAGGCACCCAGACTAGAGAGATTTTCAGTGGGCACAGAAACTGCGACAACATTAATTGCTTGGCACAGGTTTTGAGGGATAGCATGGTCGTTCGTACAATACGGATTCTGGGCACAGTTTTTGAGGGCATATTCATGCATGAGTTTCGAGAAGAAAGAATAGGCACATTTCTTGAGGGTAACATGCATTTATTTTTGGCACACATTTCGAGGTAGTACGACTGCATTTATTACAGTCAGTACAGTACGGTTTTTTGTTGTTGTTTTGGCATAGAAATCGAGTTCATAATTAATAACTCTTGCATAGAAATTGAGGGTAGAAGGTTGTTGTTATTTTTGGCACGTTTTTTGGGAAAGAAAGGCACAAAAATCGAGATAGCATTTGCACAGAAATTGAGGTAGCTTGTTGGGTCATTTTCTCTGGTTGAGATACGTTATATTTTGACTGAAAATGATTGTTTGAAATTTTTCTAGAAGAAATGATATAATCTCTCTCTCTTTGACTGGTTTTCCCCTTGTGGGTTTTTTCAGGGCCATTGGCCAAAAATTTATGAGTATTGTCTGTTGAATGAATGTGCGTTTATTTAATTTTCTGCCGTGAAAATTTAAGTTACAACAGTGTTTTCTAAGTCTGAAAATTTATGATTATTTCTAGCCTTTTATTTTTCTAGGTTCGACAATAAATTGAGTTATTTCCACCTATTAAACCGGAGGCTGAAACTGAGCAAAAAATTACAAAAACACCTGCTATTGTATCTTCCGATGCATAAGAATAGATTAAGAAACTTTTATTGTAGTATGGGCTTATCAAAACAAGGGATGTGGATATAGCTTTCTTCAATCTGATAAATGAGGCGTTACATTCTTTGCTCCAAACAAACTGAGCATTCTTCTTTAAAAGATCATTTAAGGGCTTTGCTAATTGCAGAGAGAGACACTGTTATCAATCCCGAGAAATCAATCCCTTCCCAATATGCAAGAGAAACCAAACATCTAACACTAAGGGACCTCGAATCATACCTTATTTTGGACGGTTGAAGTAGATCCTCGTTGAGCTTTTTCCAATCTTGCTTGCGCTAGTAATTTGCTCTCAACAATAGAAAACAAGACAAGCATGCTTTATAATATGGTGTTAGATCTACTCTAGCATATATAATCAACAATGTATAAGCAATTAAACATATCCATGGATTCAATATTCATTCCTATAGTTATGCATTGCTTGCATTTTGCATTGGCATGGTACTTGCATGAGGTTTGCTTGGTGAATTATAGTCAAATTTTCATATAGGAATGATTGCACTTACATTTGAAGGAAAAATTTTGCACTTCACGTATTAGCATACCCTGTTTTTCATTCTACACATTGAATTTGCATTGCTTGTTAGGTTGTGCATTTTACATTATGTTGTGTCATAACACCATAAGTTGCACGACCATTACCCTTTGAATAATCACAACCAAATAAAATCAACGCTTAATAAAATGAATTACACTCTTTTCTTTTCTAGGGTGCATCAACAAGATTAGGTTTTAGGGTCTTTGAATAGTTCATTGTAAGTTAATTCTCCAAGACAATTAAACAAAACAATTAGGTGTCTGTCCAGGTGAGAGTGTGAAACCCTTGGTATAATTAATGTTTCTTAGGATGCTCCTCTTACACGGGAGTTAAGCACGAGGCAGTGCACGTGATTGTGATTGGGAGGACCCCTGGTCAGTTTCTGTGAGCACCGAAGATATTTCCAAGATTGTATTCGTTTCGGGGGCCTTTGAGGTATTGACTGGTGCACCCCTGGGGTACTAGTTGTGCTTTCAGGCTTCGGGCTTAGCTACCCTGCCCATACGGTCGATCCCTCCTACGATTGTCCGCCTAAGCATTGTTTATATTGAGGTGACCTTAGTTGCCTTACTTAGGTTATCGAAGGGGTATTTGCAGAGGTTATTCTGTAGGTGTCCTGGCCAGGTAGAGGTTGGACATCACAGTCTCTATATGCGTTGAAGCTGAGGGCCACTATAAGTGGTTACGAACCTTCGCTTGTTTTGTATGGGAATCTCAAGCTTCTCCTAGGTGAGACATGCCTACTTCATTCGACAGCTCACTTATCCTACCCTTGGTTTGCTTGTTGTTTAGCTTTAGATTTTCTTAGGTGTATGCTCTATGCATGCTAGTCTACTTAGGGTTGTGTAGATAGATCGAGTCTTTTCTTTTTGTTGAGTCATTGTGGATCTGGGTGCACTCCACGTCGCTCTCGTCATTTAGTAGGTCTTCCACCTTGTACGTCTTCTCCTCTCTTAGGAGAGGGATCCAAACAGTTTGGGTGGACTAGTCATCACTTTGATTCACACAGAGATCTCACCATGAGTCATCATGGGTATGAGGTCCCGGAGCTTCCCCTTTCCCTGCCTCCGGTGGTTGAAGTTGAACCTTCAAGCACATATGGAACTCCGCCTGAGTCTGGTCCTTATGGGGCTGGACTATCATAAGATGATTTATCATAGTTTCTTGATTACATTAGCTCTGAACCTCGGTATTGGTTATACACTCCGGGCGAAGAGACTCACCATGCACCCACCAGCACTAGCCACATTAGATATGGCATGCCCGATATTGCTGATCCTTGTCCGGTACCTCATGTCGGACCGGTTGCTGACCTTAGTACTACGGCTGGGGGCACTTCCATTCCTTTCCATGCGGAGAGGTTTGGTGATAGTAGTCACATTGCACCATCCACTCCAGCCATGGAAATTCCTTCACAAACACAGCCCAGACCTAGCACTAGTGTTCCTCTTCGGGGACCTCAGTCGAGACATGTGAATATTGGGGGTACAAGCTATATTCCTTCACATATTCCATCGTCTTCTCTACCTATTCCTTCAAATCCCTTTTTGACGCATCCTCTTCCTAACTCTAGTGGTCCTTCGGGCCGTAGTTTGATTGTAAGCCATGTTCGTCCTGCGTTTGCTAACACTATAGTATCACAAGGCCAAGTGCCTACTCATGTGTCAGAAGGTCATGTACCTACTTCTGGATTGTCTCATGGAGTTTCTTGTGGACCATCTCATGGAGCTTCCCATATACCTACTTATGGACCATGTTATGGACTATCTAATGGTCTATCTTATGGAACATCTCATAGACCATCTCATGGTCCATCCTATGGAGCTTCCTATAGACCTTATGGACTGTATTATGGACAAAACTATTAACCGTGTGGGTATGGGTATCAACAACCCGCTTACTCTTCTAACTATGGATTTGTAGCACCTCATATTCAAGGTACTCCGCATTACAATGCTTCCATGCAGCCCTTCATTGGTGATATGGGAGGAGGTTATTATCCCATTAGCCAAGGCCATGGTGTGTATAGCAATCATCCTTATCCGAACAAGTCCTACTAGGGAGCATGGCATCGACCGGCTCAACCTAGGCCCTCTTTCCTTGTGACCTTGAACCTACCTGATTTGTCGAGATTGACGAATGATCCTGTGTCTCATGATCCGACATGGCCGTCAGTCCCTGCCAAGCTTTCTTCGGACAGTCCCAAGTTTGAAGGTAGGGCTGGTGAAGATCCTGGTAAGCATGCCACAACCTTCCACCTTTGGTGCTCTTTTAATTCCTTAACTAATGATTTCGTCCGCTTGAGGCTATTTCAACGAACCCTCACGGGTCCTGCGGCGAAATGGTACATAGAGTTACCAGGGGGGGACCTATACTACGTTTGATGACCTTGCCATGACTTTTCTTAATCATTTCCAGCTACCCGTATGTTACGACATCGGTACCGAACTATTCTCGATCTTTCGACAAGACAACCACGCATATTTCGGATCATATTCAAGAGTGGCATAGACGGAATCGATTAATTAAAGCCTTTATACCACTAGAGTTTCTTCTAGAGTGGTTCCTCAAGTCATTGTTACCTTATATCGCGAAGGATGTTTCCACATCTGGAGTTCAAAACGAGGACTAAGCTTAGGGCTCAAGAGTTGGATTTGATCTATGCTCAGTCCGGACTCTTGTATGAGATTATCCCGAATGCTCCAAGATCCAATTTCAACCCCAAGATTAAACCTGGGACACATGCCGATGGCATTGTTGGCTCCACAAGTACCAAACCTGGAGACTTGGTTATGAAACAAGTGAGCCAGTTATCGCTTAACCAGCCTGTGTTGGGACAAGCCACAACTTCGTCTCAGCCTATCCAATCGGAGAGTGTGCTTTCAGTACAAATGTCAAACCCGAAAGGCAACCAATAGCCTGGAAGGAATAAAAATAAAGGAAAAAATAATCGTAAGGGTGGGACTAAAAATGAAAATGGTAATAATAATGACAAGAACACGAACAATGTTGGGAGGACAAGCAGCCTAAGCATAAGGTGAAGTTTCTTTGTAAGTTGTGTAAGGACGATCAGCTCACTCACTTGTGCCCTCGTATGGAGGACGCCTCGAAGTTCATAGCACAGGGCCCAGTTGTGTTTACTAATCCTTTACCTAATAATCAAAATATAAAATCGAGGACCGTTAATCCTGGTTGTACGTTTGAGGGAACTCAAAACCCAAGGCCGCTAGTGGTCACGGTTGCATCAACATGGTGTGAATGCTACAAATGTTGTGACCCGTGCGAAAGACTATGGTTTGTCACAATCTGACCTTGGGAAAGAATCTGCTCCACCCAAGAGCCCTTTGCAAATTGAAAAGCCTACGGATAAGCCTAAAGCTCTACCTCGCATTCCTAATGGAGTCTTGAAGCGCTCGGGGCACCATCCTAATGCTTGAGCCGCCCAGAACTATTCAATTGTCGAGAATTTGGGTCAGACACTTTGTGCGATGTCTGCTTTAGAACTGCTTCAGACTTGTCCTTCGCAGAGAAATGCTTTGCTGTCTTCTCTTGGGGTTAGTGATGATAACTCTTCTTCCATGATCAAATTTGAAACTCGTGGAATCTAGCCTCTCTTGCCTCTCTACGTGTCTCTTTTGATTCATGTAGAGTGTCTCAACAACACCATCATGTGTACTGTTATTGATGAAGGCACTGTTGCTTCTGTGATGTCTTTGACTTGTTGGAAGGGCTTAGGTTCTTCCATATTGTCTCAGTATGCCAACATGTTGACTGCTTTCGATGGAAGGTCGTTTCGGCCGCAGGGTATACTTCCTTCTTTAGAGGTGCAATTGGGAGGGAAGATTGTTGCGATCGAGGTCGAGGTGGTTGATGCGCCCTTGACTACAATCTTTTGCTGGGTAGGAACTAGATGTACAATATGCAAGTTGTAGCCTCTTCCCTATTCCCAGTGGTTTGCTTTCCATTGAATGGGGAGATCGTTACTATTGATCAAAAGTCTTTCCAGTGTCCATGTGTAAACGCACCATCGGGAGCTTCTATCGC
Organism: Pseudotsuga menziesii; assembly: GCA_001517045.1. Lineage (NCBI taxonomy): Eukaryota > Viridiplantae > Streptophyta > Pinopsida > Pinales > Pinaceae > Pseudotsuga > Pseudotsuga menziesii. The sequence goes on from LPNX010106513.1 coordinate 196,619, forward strand.
GATTGTCAATCAGTCTCAGCCTACAACTGAGACTGTGGGTGTGGGTATGTATCATTCTCTCATGGGAAATTTTAGTTTTCCTGCACCCGTTCTTATGATTGGGTAGTCTTAGTGGGGCTTCATCCTCGTCGAATTCGGTATCCTTTCGCAATACTCATATGGAGGATCCTTGGATTCTTCTTTCACCGAGTACTTAGAGCATGGCTGTCGAGATAGATGTGTCGTTGCCTACAACAATGGTGGTGTATGAAGCGAATCTTAATCATGTTGTAGAGCCTAGTTCTTCCTCTTCGAGGACGGAAGAGGACCCTTATGTACTGCCTGCATGGGAAGTAGAGTCATCTCACTTTCAAGACTTCCTTGATGATGTTTTTCCGTCTAATGAAGCTATTCTTGAGGCCATCTCTGGGATTGAACAACCTTGGGAAGATTTGCACCATAGATCGTATTTCCTTCCTAAGCTTGATCGTTTAGAGTGTGATGACTTTAGGGCGATTCTAAGCGAGAAAGTTGGTCGCCCCATGGTCCCATTAAGCTCTCTTGGTCAGATGGCTGAAAGGGACATGGCTAACCTGTCACCAATGATTCCTATCAACATTTCTCGTGATCTTGGTAAGATTGAGAACGTTTACATTGGGGCGGATTGTTCCCCCAATGAGATTAAAGAGTATACCGAGCTGTTTAAGGAGTTTCATGATATTTTCGCTTGGTCATACGAAGAAATGCTAGGTATAGACCCTCGTATTGTCGAACACGAAATCAAGACCTATCCGGATGCAAAACCGGTTCAACAACATTTGCATGCCGTGAATCCTAGGAAAGTACCCGTCATTAAAGCAGAGATAGAGAAATTGCTCAAAGCTGGTTTTATCTATCCCATTCCCTTAACAGAGTGGGTTTCAAATCCCGTTCTGGTGGATAAGAAGCAGGGAGCGATCTGAATATGCAATGATTTCCATGATTTAAATCGAGCATGTCCTAAAGATATTTTCCTTACACCATTTATTGATCAGATTTTGGATGAGTGTGCGAGAAGTGAGGTATTTTCTTTTATGGATGGTTTTTCTGGATATAATTAGATACAAATTAAACTCGAGGATCAACACAAGACAGCATTTATTTGTTCTTGGGAAACTTTTGCATATCGGAAGATGCCCTTTTTGTCTTAAAAACACCGAAGCTACGTTTCAGCGGGCCATGACCTTGATCTTTCACGATCTTAAAATGATTATTGAAGTGTATTTGGATGATCTAGTTGCTCACACGTTTGAGAGTGCGTTATCCTTACCATTTGCGATTAGTGTTCAAAAGATGTCGTTATAGGGTGTACCTATGGCTTTTACACGTGAGGGATCATGCACATAGTGCATTTATTAAGGGTGTTACATTCTTTTACGGAGAGAAACTTCCTATGGCTTGGGGTGTATCACAACAGACAGCTAGACGCGTAAAATCGATCCCTTCCCAATATTTAAGAGAAACCAAACCTCTAACACTAAGGGATCTCGAATCATACCTTATTCCGGACGGTTGAAGTAGATCCCCGTTGAACTTTTTCCAATCCCGCTTGTGCTAGCAATTTGCTCTTAACAACAGCAAACAAGACAAGCATACTATATAATATGGTGTTAGATCTACTATGGCATATATAATCAACAATGTATAAGCAATTAAACATATCCATGGATTCAATATTCATTCAAATGCACATTATTGGACAGGAAAAGATATTTCCATTAATCAAATTAGAGATTACACAAGTGACAACCTCTGTCGGCACATCTGCGAACTAGAGAAACTGAGTCCTCCACTTGGGTCTCCACCACCTCAATCCTCCATCCCTCGATAGCAAGCTCACAAGCAAAGGAAAGCTTGGGAAGAACACAAAGTGCTCCCAAGGGAAAGAGGGATGCAGAATCAAGTATATGCAAGCTATGGCAACAATGGACTATAGTTTCGTTGCTCTTCAATTCCTCCTACTTCAATGTATCCAAGGGATTCCTTATATAGCACTCCAAAGGGGTAATGGAGGGTAAAATCCGAGCGATCTCGAGGCATATGGAAGGCCAAGAGTCAAGTGGTTCATACACACATGAAGGAAAACTCCAAAAATATTTGAATTTTTGCACACATCTCGATGTGCGCAGGTGTGAGGTCAAAAGTCGCGTGTACATGCGGGTATGGGATTAAAAGTCGCGTACAACAATAAATGGGTGTTTTTAGGGATGAACTTAGAAACATCAAAGTATAATATCAGTCCATGGGGTCTAAAGAGTCTGCAGAGGGACAGGGAAGGCCATAAATATGTGATCAACCATGTGTGGTAAAATCAGTCCATAACAGATGCCCCCTAATGTGTGAGGTCAGAGAGGTAACATAATGGTCGAAATATATTATAAAATCCATCCCAGAAGTGGAGTGATGAAGAATGAGGTGGAAGAACCAACCATCCATTAGTATAGTACAATAATCAATCTTTGCGTATGATTGCAAATACATATATCAGTCCCGAATACATAAGAGTACAATGGCCATGAGTAGGCATGATATACAAAATGTGACATGTGTGGTCGTTGCCACGTACAATATTTTTATGACTGCAAATACATATAGCGGTCTCGGATACATAAGAGTACAATGGCCATGAGTAGGCATGATATACAAAATGTGACATGTGTGGTCGTTGCCACGTACAATATATAATAGATTAGAATCTTCGTGATGAGGATATACAATGGATCAAAACCTCCATAGAAGCTGAAGATATATAATGGATCAAGGTCTCTATAATGGCTGAAGATATCTGACATACACTGAAATCAAATCACGAGAGCTGAAATCTCATGAACACTGGCATGATCAAGGAGGTAGCATATGTGGAATGGCACAAAGCTTAAAAGTCTTCTACACAAACCGGTACGAGTACATGTCCTACTATGCAAATAGAGGTGTCGAGGTCGAACATAGTAGTCCATTGTTTGATTACCGGTCATTGATGTATACCGTTAACAGATGCGAGATCACCCACCGGTAATGAAAATGAGAATCAAGGTACTAGAGTGGAATCTAACAAGTGTGAATAGATGTGTTGAGGTTGAACACTTGGAAGAATCCATCGATTATGAGACATTGATGTATTCCCAAAACTGTCAATGGCGAGAGAACCTACCATTGATCATTGTAAGTCTCAAGGCACTCAAATGACTCTAGACTCCTATCCTAGAATAAATAATCTGAAGTCGATGGGATGGATTCCGTTGGAAGGAGGACATTAAAGCATCCCCCATCAACTAACACAAGGTACTTAGCAACGCTGTATAATGTGGAAGAACCCGAACAAGATGTGCACGAACCAGTAATAGTATCGGGAATGGCCGACATGCAAAGTCAAGAAAATTGAGGAATGGCCAACTCAGTTTTTAACTTCCTTCGAACAAGAGCATAAAGGAAAATGGTGATTGAAGGTAGGCAACATGGACTCGATATGAAACTGGGAGATCTCTGTGACACAAGAGACATCAACAAAGGCTCCATAAGGACTGGAAGCTTAACCAGTCGGTGGAGATAAAATCAGAGTAATGAGTACAGCTCCTAAAGTCAAACTAATAACCCAACCAACGTACGCGATATACAGTGCTCTATTTGAAGGCGACATGACTTGACTGCTGCCAAAGAATAACATCTTTTCCTTTCTAGCTTTTTGCTTTTTTGATTTTCTTGGACTTTTTTAGATATTTTGAAAAGCTTGAAAAAGAATAGAAGTGCCTTATAGTTACAAATCTAGGAGGAGACGAGTGTCAAGCGACAAACAAAATAGTTGCAAGCAGTGGAACATACCTATGCTCAATGCAAGAAAACATGTGTAGGATAGCGACACTTGGGGGAAGGTCCCCTCCCGGTAAAAAATGGGGAATCAAGCTGCAAAATGTATGTAAAAAGGCTCTGCTTGGCTAAACATGAGACAAGCTCGGGCTATATCGCTGATAATCAAAGTTAGGGAAGCTGACATAAGGCTCAATAAGGCAAACAAAACTCATGATAATGCAATTACAACTTGACATATACAAGGGAGTCCCGGGCGAATGGCCAGCATAAAGTTAAAGAGGAGTATGAAGCTCTTGCTCAAAGTCATGGCGGTACTATACAAAGGACTTCCACACCCTAAAGGAGAAATGTCAGCATGGANGAGGATCTAACTAGGGTACCCATGTATGGAAAAGCTCTACCATCCACATTACGTCACTTCTAAAAGCAGCAAGAAGGTTCCGTGACAAGATGGAATGGGTTTGTACGTAGGGTTAAGATGAAACTGTCATAAGGCTATGCAAAATGCAAGAGGATGTGAAAACCTAACCTATAAGCCAGTTTAGACATAACACCTGAAATAGGCACGAACGGGTTGAAGACATGGTCAAACCGCACTCAAAACGAGCTCCTTCAACATCATTTTAGTTTAAATGGTCCAAAACTATAGAAAGTGCTTAAAACTTTCAAAATTTTTCTATAAAATAGTGAAAATTAAAAATTTTCATACCATTTTGAATTTTTACCCACCATAGTGCATTTGAGTCCATAACTTCAGAAGCGAATTCCGGGGGCATTGTCCAACAGAATCCCTCCGCGTTTGATCCAAGTAAATTCCCTTGCCCCTCTTTTTCATTTTGATGTAAAATATTTAAATTTTCATGGTTTAGTTAATTTTTTAGGCCATTCCAACTTGGGTCTTTCGGCCCACGTGGATATCGGGCATTTTTCTGCGTATAGGGTTGGCCATACGCGGAAAAAGCCACCAAAACCGCGTACATACGCAGCTGTTTTGCAGACAGTCGCGTATAGGGCCACGAACATGGTTTTTATGGGCAAATAATGATCAAAATTTGTGTTTTTTGTGCAGGATGGTACTAGAGTGGAGAGAGAGGGAACATGGTGATGTTGAGGAAGCTGTTCAAGCTGATCTCATGGCTCAACAAGCATTATGGGCATGCAGATTATACAAGTTTTGGTGTCTTGGCAGCCTGAGGGAAAAGCCAAGACTACTTGAGTTGCTGGTAGATTACTATGATCCAGTGTCTGAAACCTTTCAGATAGATGGGATGTAACTCAACATTGAGGTTGAGGACATATATTTCATCACAGGTTTGTCTTGACGTGGGGAGGTGGTGAAGCTATGATCTCGTGGGCTAGGAGGCGGGCTGACTATAGAGGACTGCATAGATGTGTACTGCCTTCCCAATACAGAGAAGGTTGGGATCCAAATCCCGACAAACGCGATTCAGATTCTGGGGCTAAAAGCCATACTATTGGCATTACGCATAATCGCAGGCTTGGCATCAATCCACCAGGCTTCATGACCAATGATGTTCTATGCAGTAGAGTGTCTGCGGCCTACAATATATGATTGGAGTACTAAGCTGTTGAGCAACAGGAAACGAGAACTCAATGACTGCAAGATGGGTAGGGTGCGAAACTTTGGGTTTTGGTAGCATATTGAGCACGTTCTCTTTTGAGCGTGTGCCAGGGCTAAGCACTAGAGTAGACATTGCACCACATGGAGTCCGGGATCCAGCTCAGCGACGCTGGGCTAATGTCATGCGCAGACTGGGAGGTGGAAGGGTGGCTAAACCATATCTAGCATAGTTCTTTCCATGGTGGCGGAGACAGATCGTTGCCATAGACGACTACCCCTATGCAGGGATAGACTTCTGCGGAGATCCAGATATGCCCTACCCCCAGGAGCGGCTTATGGAAACATAGGTAACGAATCCCAAACCCACTTTTAATTTTTGAATTATTTATTTTTTTGTGTTTTTTGATATATGAAATCAAAAGAGATGTTTTTGTTGTGACGACACATGGTGACACTCTGTCATGTATATGCAGATGTAGGACCACGACAGCCTGATGGCTTTCTTCGTCATCGACGGAGGGGAAGAGGTGATGAGATCATGGGTGCGGATGCGGAGCGGACGATCTAGAGCATTCACTCAAATTTTGTTAGATTGACACAGAGAGTACCCATGGCGCAAGTCGAGGATTTGCTTGAGGCCATGCAACGCCAGGTGGTTGGAGTACCATGAACATGGGTTTGATTGTTTCGTCGACTAGCTAGAGCTGTGTTGTGCTACCATGATCAACACCCTCCTCCACCTCAGGCTTAGAGTCCTGGGTGTATAATTTTTGTATGACCGTGCAGTATATTTTGGTGGCTCGGAAGCCCCAATTTTGTATATGACACTTATGTATTATGACGTCACCTTTTTTGAACTAAATGAAAAATATTTATGATGATCGATTATCATTTTTTTTACGTGTGTCAAATGTGTTTGTGAAAAGCTTATGGTCTGTGAAACAAATGCCAATCTAACACATAGTTAGCATATGAATCAACAACTTGATTAAAATTTCTTGGAACATGAATGTATGTTATACTCTGGAATTGTCGTTCTAGCAATCTAACATGCAAGAATCTTCATAATAATGTCGGATCCCTAATACGATACAAGCAATTAAGTTGTGAAACTACTGATTGCGAATCAAGACGTACCTCAAGAGAATGAACACCATGCAAAATGGCATCACGCAATAACTCAATAACAACACTATATTCAGCAACATTGTTTGACGAAAACTGTAAATATATGCCCTCCTGAAGACAATATTTGACCCGTAAGAGTATAGATCACCCAAGCAGTCGAAGCTGAGTTTTGAGTGGGGCGGCTAGCACCATCAGCGAATTCTATGTAAACGGAAGACTCCATCGACATCTGCCATGACAAACGAAAGCTAATCAACAAACCCGATCACCATAAGAAAACCTAACTATGCAATGCAAAACTGTACAATAAGATACAAAAATCAGCCTTGGTTGAAGATCATGCATAGCATTTTTTGAGATAGAGCCCATTTCTAAGGTCTGCCAAGGCTGTCCCTTCATAATCAACCAACTCATAGGTGCCTTTCTTTAAGACACGTTTAATCACGGAAGGACCATGCCACATGGGATTAAACTTTTGTGGCCCCAAGGCTTTCTTAGCTTGATCCCACAAAAGGACCAAGTCACCTTCACTAAACCTCCTAGGACGTCCATACTTATCATACTGGACCTTAATGCGATGTTTGCTAACCTCGAGAGCCACTAAGGCATCTCGGCGCTGCTTAGTGCATATTCGGATCGCTCCCTGCTTCTTATCCACCGGAACGAGATTTGAAACCCACTCCATTAAGGGAAACGAGATAGATAAAACCATCTTTGAGCAGTTTCTCTATCTTTGCTTTAATGGCGGGTGCTTTCCTAGAATTCATGGCACACAAACGTTGTCAAACCGGTTTTGCATCCGGATAGGTCTTGATTTTGTGTTCGACAATACGAGGGTCTATACCTAGCATTTCTTCGTATGACCAAGCGAAAATATCACGAAACTCCTTAAACAACTCGGTATACTCTTTAATCTCATCAGGGGAACAATCCACCAATGTAAACGTTGTCAATCTTACCAGGATCACGAGAAATGCTGATAGGAATCGTTGGTGACAGGCTAGCCATGTTCCCTTCAGCCATCTGACTAGGAGAGCTTAATGGGACCACGGGGCTACTAACTTTCTCGCTTAGAATCGCCCTAAAGTCATCACACTCTAAACGATCAAGCTTAGGAAGGAAATATGATCTATGGTGCAACTCTTCCCAAGGTTGTTCAATCCCAGACGTGGCCTCAAGAATAGCTTCATTAGACGGAAAAACATCATCAAAGCAGTCTTGAGAGTGAGATGACTCTACTGCCCATCCGCAAAGAGGAAGGTCTAGGCTCTACAACATGATCAAGATTCGCTTGATACGCCACCATTGTTGTAAGAAACAACACGCCTGTCTCGACAGGCATATTCGAAGTAATCGGTGAAGCAAGAATCCAAGGATCCTCCATATGAGTATTGCGAAAGGATACCGAATTTGACGAGAATGAAGCCCCACAAAGACTATAACCAATCATAAGAAAGGGCGCAGGACAACTAAAATTTACCATGAGAGAAGGATACATACCCACACCCGCATTCTTAGTTGCCAGCTGAGACTGATTGACAATCGGGATAGAAGCTCCTGATGATGCGTTTACACACGGATTCTGGAAAAACTTTTGATCAATAGTAACGCTCTTCCCATTCAACGGAAAACAAACCACTCGGAACAGGGAAGAGGCTACAACTTGCATATTGTACATCCAGTTCCTACCCAACAAAAGATTGTAGTCAAGGGGCGCATCAACCATCTTGACCTCGATTGCAATAGTCTTCCCTCCCAATTGGACCTCTAGAGAAGGAAGTATACCCGTGCGGTCGAAACGACCTTCCATCGAAAGCAGTCAACATGTTGGCAGACTGAGACAACGTGGGAGAACCTAAGCCCTTCCAACAAGTCAAAGACATCACGGAAGTGACAGCGCCTTCATCAATAACAGTACGCATGCAACGCCTTCATCAATAACAGTACGCATGATGGTGTTGTTGAGACACTCTACATGAATCAAAAGAGACACATAGTAAGGCAAGCGAGGCTGGATTCCACGAGTTTCAAATTTGATCATGGAAGAAGAGCTATCATCACTAACCCCGAGAGTAGACAGCAAGGCATTTCTCTGCGAAGGACAAGTCTGAAGCACTTCCAAAGCAGATATCGCAGAAGGAGTCTGTCCCAAATCCTCGGCAATTGAATAGTTCTAGGCAGCTCGAACATTATGATTGTGCCTCGAGCGCTTCAAGACTCCCTTACGAATGCGAGGTGGAGCTTTAGGTTTGTCCATAGGCTTTTCAATTCGCAAAGGGCTCTCGGGTGGAGCAGGTTCTTTCCCAAGGTCAGATTGTGACGAACCATAGTCTTTCGCACACATCACAACATTTGTATCATTCAGCATGTTGATGCAACTGTGACCACTAGCGGCCTCTGACGGGTTTTGAGTTCCCCCAGACGCACAATGGGGATCAACGCTCCTCGAGTTCATATTTTGATTATTAGGTAAAGGATTCGTAAACACAGCTGGGCCCTGTGCTATGAACTTCGAGGCGTCCTCTATACGAGGGCACAAGTGAATGAGGTGATCGTTCTTACACAACTTACAAGGAAACTTCACCTTACGCTTAGGCTGGTTGTCCCCCCAACATTGTTCGTGTTCTTGTCATTATTATTACCATTTTCATTATTATTCCCACCATTACGATTATTTTTTCCTTTCAATTTATTCCTCCCAGGCTGTTGGTTGCCTTTTAAGTTCGACGTTTGCACTGAAAGCACACTCGCCGATTGGGTAGGCTGAGACGAAGCCGTGGCTTTTCCCGACGCAGGATGGTTAAGCGATAACTGGCTCACTTGTTTTGTAACCGAGTCTGCAGGTTTGGTACTTGTGGAGCCAACAATACCATCGACATGTGGCCCAGGTTTAATCTTGGGGTCGAAATTGGATCTTGGAGCGTTCGGGATAATCTCATACACGAGTCTAGACTGAGCAAAGATCAAATCCAACTCTTGAGCCGTAAAAATAGCTTGGTCCTCATTTTGAACTACAGATGTGGAAACATCTTTTGCGATATAAGGTAACAATGACTTGAGGAACCACTCTAGAAAAAACTCTGGTGGTATAAATGCTTTAATTAATCGTTTCCGTCTACGCCACTCTTGAATCTAATCAGAAATGTGCGTGGCTTTGTCTTGCCGAAAGGTCGACAAGAGTTTGGTACCGATGTTGTAACGTATGAGTAGCTGGAAATGATTAAGAAAAGTCATGGCAAGGTCCTCAAACGTAGTATAGGTCCCCCCCAGTAACTCTATATATCGTTTCGCCACAGGACCCGTGAGGGTGCGTTGAAATAGCCTCAAACAGATGGAATCATTGGTTAAGGAATTAGACGAGCATCAAAGGTGGAAGGTTGTGACAATCTCACTAGGATCTTCACCAGCCTTACCTTCGAACTTGGGAATGTTCGAAGGAAGCTTGGTAGGGACTGCTGGCCATGGCAGATCATGAGACACAGGATCATTCGTCAATCTCGACAAATCAGGTAGGTTCAAGATCGCAAGGAAAGGGAGCCTAGGTTGAGCCAGTCGATGCCACGGTCCCTTATAGGATTGGTTCAGATAAGGTTAATTGCTATACACACCATGGCCTTGGCCAGTGGGATAATAACCTCCTCCCATATGACCCATGAAGGGCTGCATGGAAGCATTGTAATGTAGAGTACCTTGGGTATGAGGTGCTACAAAGCGATAGTTAAAAGAGTAAACGGGTTGTTGATACCCGTACCAATACGATTGATAGTTTTGTCTGTAACACGGTCCATAAGAAGGTCCATGGGAAGCTCCATAGGCTGGACCATGAGATGGTCCATGAGATGTTTCATAAAATGGACCATAGGTAGGTATATGGGAAGCTCCATGAGCTGGAACATGAGATGGTCCACGAGAAAGTCCATGAGACAATCCATAAGTAAGTACATGACCTGCTGACACATGAGGAGGCACTTGGCCTTGCGATATTACAGTGTTAGTAGACGCAGGATGAACATGGCGTCGAACTCCAGCTCGAAAGACCACTAGACTTAGGAACGGGTTGAGAAGACGATGGAATATGTGAAGGAATATTGCTTGTACCTCCAATATTCACATGTCTCGGCTGAGGTCCCCGAAGAGGAACACTAGTGCTAGGTCTGGGCTGTGTTTGTGAAGGCATTTTCACCACTAGAGTGGATGGTGCAATGTGACTACTCTCAGCAAACCTCTCTGCATGGAAAATAATGGAAGTGCCCCCAGGATCAGTACTAGGGTCACCAAGTGGTTCGACATGAGGTATCGGATCGTGATCGGGAATATCAGGCATGCCCTATCTAATGTGGCCAGTGCTGGTGGGATCATGGTGAGTCTTTTCACCCAGATAGTATAACCAATACCGGGGGTCGGAGCTATAATGTAATAAGGAAAATGTGATAAATCATCTTGTGACGGTCTAGCCCCATAAGGACCAGATTCAAGACGAGTTCCATATGTGCTTAAAGGTTCAACTTCAACCACCGGAGGTGGGGAAGGGGAAAGCTCCAGGACCTCAGACCCATGATGACTCATGGTGAGATCTCTGTGTGAATCAAAGTGATGAGTAGTCTGCTCGAATTGTCTGGCTCTCTCTCCAATGGGAGGAGGAGACGTAGAAGGCAGAAGACCTGCTAAACAACGAGAGCGACGAGGAATCGCACCCGGATCCACAATGACTCAACAAAATGAAAAGACTCGATCTATCTACGCAACCCTAACCAGACTAGCGTGCACAGAGCATACACCTAAGAAAATCTAAAGCCAAACAACAAGCAAACCAAGGGTAGGATAAGTGAGCTACTGAATGAAGCGGGTATGTCTCGCCTAGGAGAGGCTTGAGACTCCCATACACAACAAGTGGAGGTTCGTAACCAATTATAGCGGCGCTCAGCTTCAACGCATATAGAAACTGTGTTGTCCGACCCCTACCTAGCTAGGACACCTGCATAATAACTTTTGCAAATACCCCCTCGATAACCTAGGTAAGGCAACTAAGGTCACCTCAATATAACCAATGCTCAGGCGGATAGTCGCAGGCGGGATCAACCGTATGGGCAGGGTAGCTAAGCCCGAAGCCTGAAAGCACAACTAGTACCCCAGGGGTGCACCAGGCAATACCTCAAAGGCCCCCAGATACGAATACAATCCTAGAAATATCTTCGATGCTCACAGAAAGTGTTTAGGGGTCATCCCAATCAAAATCGCGTGGACTACCTCATGCTTAACTCTCGTGTAAGAAGAGTGTCTTGAGAAACACTAATTATACCAAGCATTTAACACTCTCACCTGGATAGACCTAATTGTTTTGTTTATTGGTCTTAAAGAATTAACTTACAATGAACTATTCCAAGACCCTAAAACCTAATCTTGTAGATGCACCCTAGAAAAAAAAGAGTGTAATTCATTTTATTAAGCGTTGATTTTATTTGGATGTGATTACTCAAAGGGTAATGGTCGTGCAAATTATCGTGTTATGACACAACATGAAGTAAAATGCACACCTAACAAGCAATGCAAATGCAATGTGTAGAATGAAAGACAGGGTATACTACTACGTGAAGTGCAAAATTTTTCCTTCAAATGTAAGTGCAATCATTCCTATATGAAAATGTAACTATAATTCATCAAGCAAACCTAATCGAAGTACAGTGCCAATGCAAAATGCAAGCAATGCATAACTATGCAAAAAGCAAAATATTTTTGTATTTTTGAATTAAATGAGATATGAAAGCAAAAAGTTGACTCTACAACCCTCAGACTCTGCAACCACTCACAAACAGCAGCCAAGCAAAGCACCAAGGTAAAAGAGACCTAGTGCACTAATATCAAAACAAAAAGTAGAAAATGAATGACAAGAACATTTCTAAAAATCAAACTAAAAACAGTCTCTGGTCAGAAACAAAGGGTGTATACAGACTCCATAAGCATCCAAGAAGACTCAACAATCATCTACAATCACCCAGCAACACTTAATCCTCCCACTAAGGCTCAAAATCAAGGCATACGCGACTGTTCTTAGCAAAATATTTTTGTATTTTTGAATTAAATGAGATATGAAAGAAAAAAGTTGACTCTACAACCCTTAGACTCTGCAACCACTCACAAATAGCAGCTAAGCAAAGCACCAAGGTAAAAGAGACCTAGTGCACTAATCTCAAAACAAAAAGTAGAAAATGAATGACAAGAACATTTCTAAAAATCAAACTAAAAACAGTCTCTGGTCAGAAACAAAGGGTGTATACAGACTCCATTAGCATCCAAGAAGACTCAACAATCATCTACAATCACCCAACAACACTTAATCCTCCCACTAAGGCTCAAAATCAAGGCATACGCGACTGTTCTCAGTAAACCAGCGTACATACGTGACTGTTCAAGGAAAACTCGCGTGTATACGCAACTACGAAAGCTAAACCCGTGTTCAGGAAGAAAAATAAGGCAAACAGACAAGCTGAGACAAAATTTACTCCTTCAGGACCCTATTGGTTAAACATGCCCCGAGACCTGACACAGAAACAGAGAAATCAGAGCAAGTCAAGTACATTGAATACCAAAACCCCCCAAAGAGAAACAACTAGGAACCTCCCCAGTATGGTCGCCAATTCTGTTACGGAGAGAAACTTACTATGGATTGGGGTGTAGCACAACAGATAGCTAGACACAAGAAATCAATCCCTTTTGAATATGCAAGAGAAACCAAATCTCTAACACTAAAGGGATCTCGAATCATACCTTATTCCGGACGGTTGAAGTAGATTCCCGTTGAACTTTTTCCAATCCCACTTGCGCTAGCAATTTGCTCTGAACAATAGCAAACAAGACAAGCATGGTATATAATATGGTGTTAGATCTAATTTAGCATATATAAGCAACAATGTATAAGCAATTAAACATATCCATGGATTCAATATTCATTCAAATGCACATTATTGGACAAGAACATATATTTCTATTAATCAAATCAGAGATTACACAAGTGACAACCTTTGTCGGCACGTCTGTGAACTGGAGAAACTGAGTCCTCCACCTGGGCCTCCACCACCTCAATCCTCCATCTCTCGATAGCAAGCTCACAAGCAAAGGCAAGCTTGGGAAGAGCACACAGTGCTCCGAAGGGACAAAGGGATGCAGACTCAAGTATATGCAAGCTATGGCAACAATGGACTATAGTTTTGTTGCTCTTCAATTCCTCCTCCTTCAATGTATCCAAGGGGTTCTTTATATAGCACTCCAAAGGAGTAATGGAGGGTCAAATCCAAGCGATCTTGAGGCATATGGAAGGCCAAGAGTCAAGTGGTTCGGACACACATGAAGGAAAACTCTAAAAGTATTTGGATTTTTGCACACATCCCGATGTACGTGGGTTTGAGGTCAAAAGTTGCGTGTACATGCGAGTATGGGATTAAAAGTCGCGTACAACAATAAATAGGTGTTTTTAGGGATGAACTTGGAAACACCAACATATAATATTGGTCCATGGGGTCTAAAGAGTTTGCAGAGGGACAGGGAAGGCCATCAATATGTGATCAACCATGTGTGGTAAAATCAGCTATAACAACAGTGTTTTTTAAGTATGAAAATTTGTGTTTATTTCTAGCTTTTTATTTTTCTAGGTTCGGCAATAAACTGAGTTATTTCCACTTATTAAACCAGAGGCTAAAACTGAGCAAAAACTTACAAGAACACCTGCTATTTTATCTTCCAATGCATAAGAATAGATTAAGAAATTTTTATTGTAGTACGGGCTTATCAAAACAGGGGATGTGGATATAGCTTTCTTCAATCTGATAAATGAGGCGTTACATTCTTTTCTCCTAACAAACTTAGCATTCTTCTTTAAAAGATCATTTAAGGGCTTTCCTAGTTCAGTAGGTTTGGAATAAAATGTCTCACGAAACTTATCTTTCCAAAGAATGATCGTAACGTGCTGAAATTGTGAGGGGGAGGGATAACTTCTATGGATTGGACCCGTTCCCTATCAAACCTGATTCCTTCCTTAGATACTATATGTCTCAAAAGTTTCCCCTCATCAACACCAAATGTGGATCTCTTTGGATTCAAGGATATACCGAATCTTTGGCATCTATCAAAGATTTTTCTCAAATGGTTCACATGATCACCCCTCTCCTTGGAAAACACAGTCAAATCATCTTGGTAATTGACAAGAATTTTACCAATGAGGTCACCAAATTCTTGATCCATTGCTCTTTGAAATGTGGAACCAACATTTAACAAACCAAATGGCATATGAATGTACTCGTAAGTTCCTCAAGGTGTGGTGAAAGTTGTTTTTCCTTTATCTTCTTTCTTGATTTGAACTTGATTGTAACCTGAGAATCCATTTAACATGGAGAACATACTAGGCCTAGTCACACTTTTTAAGACATTTTCCATATTAGGAAATGGGTAATTATCCTTTAATGAAGCTTGATTTAGGCTTCTAAAATCGATCCTGATCCTACACTCGCCACTCTTTTTCCACACAATTACAGGATTTGATACCCATGTAGTATGTCTGATTGGTTTGATGACTCCTGTTGCCAGCATCTTTTCTAATTCCTTGTTTACTAAGGGAGATAATTTAGGGTTTATATTGTGAAGTTTCTGTCTATAAGGTTTTGCTCCCTCTTTCAGAGGAATTGTGTGTACAATAACAAACAGATCATACGTTTCGAGCTTTGTGTTCCTGATTTTTCTTCCTGTTTGACATGAATGGAAATGGTCCTTCTGCATTGGTGTCTCACCTTGGCTTTATGCTCCTAGGTCGCTTGTTCTCTATGTCACTTGTAGTGAACTAATTTATTTTCAACTTATTTAATGCACTCTACAAGGTGTCTTATCTTCAAACTGTGGATAAGAGTTGTTTTCTTTCATGTAATAAATTCACACATATTTATGGTCTTTCATGTGCTTGAACTAGTTGATGTGCCCAAAGTGCTATCCATGTGGTGCATTCATACTATCATATTTATTCCAATGTTCCCCAAGGTTCCGGGACGACGGGGCGCGGGTTCGGGGAGACGCACATTCGGGACGTGTGGAGACCACCCCCAAATTTTAGAGAAATTCAGCGGGGACGATGGGACGCGATAGTCATGAAAAATTTAAAAATATAAATCCCAACGATAACAAACATTCATTATTTTGGAATCTGCAATCATGAAATGCAAATGCAAAATTCAAAGTTCAAACACATTACAGGATTCATCAAGATTATCATTATATTAATAATAATTTATAAATATATTATATATCAATATGAATCTATGATTAACATGCACATCATATTTGATAATCTTTAGATTTGACATTTAAGTGATTGAAAAAATGAATCAATGATACTAGATAGTATGATATTGTATTTGTTTCACGGCCATTGATAGTTTAGAATTATATAATATACTTTAGGTTAGACATTGTAAATTAGATTTAGTTTTTATTATTTAGTTTGTAATATTTAGTTTGTAATATTTTTTTTATGTTTAAAATTTAAAATTTTAATATATAAGTTTATAAGTTTATAAATAATAAAATTTTAAGTTTTATTAAATGGTTTTAATTTTTTTAAATGATTTTTTAAATTTTTTTAAATTAAGAAGAAAAAAAATTCGGAGTTTTGGAGTTTCGGGGCAGGACGCCCACAAGTCTTGGCGAAGTTTCGGAGTTTCGGTCGGGACGCCAAGAAGTCCCCCCAAGTTTCTCCAAGTTTCGCTGCTCATCGAAACGTTTCGGTCTGCGTCTCGCCAAGTTTCGCCAAAAGGGGCGTCCCGAAACGTTTCGGATGGAGTTTCGGAGTCCCCGGGACGCGAGAAACGCCGAAACGCGTCCCCAACCCTTCGGGACGCGTCCCCGTGTAACGCTGCTTTATTCCATCATCATTTTTTCGAAGCACTTTTTGTCTTGAGCATTTAATTTTAATTTATCGTGCTTTACCTTGGGTTGTACAATGCATGAATTCACTGACTTTTGACATCCTTTCAATTTATGTTCAAGGTGTGTGTTGGACTTCTTCATTGCTCTATAAATTTTTGGTATTTCTCATTTTGTTCACTACCCTAGTTTCTATTCTTTCAACCTTGTCTTATCATTTGCGTCTGGCTTTTCAATTTTGCATACTTTCCTTATCACCATGGCGTATCTCTCGTATCTGAACAATCACAGCAAGCATATCTTGGACGATTGTGAATGGACCTTAGAATTTGGCAGAATGAAGTGAAGGAGTCTAATTTCTTGCCTTGGTGTGAACAATCATGTTTCGATCGGACAACTTCCGAGATGTTGTCTAGTTTGTGGAAGCAGGTGGAAACTTTGGAACAACAACAACACACATTCAACCTTTTAAATAAGCTTGCTGTTGAACCCAATCAATCAACTTCAACACATAATCTTCTTTCTTTGTTGCAGTTGCTAGATTCAATGGACTTAAGTCTACATCTTTCACCTCTGTCTGCCCTCCAATCGTGTTGAAGACATCGACCTCGAATTGAATCTGTGACCCAACTTCAGTAATCTTTAGTTTTTCTCTAGTTTTCTTAATTGGCGCCCAGTAGCGGCTTGATGTAATACGAGCTTCGAAGCTCCACAATTTTGTAATCATAATTTTGTATATAATACAAACATTTCTTTTTTTTCACAAACATGATGTATGACTTGTTTATTTGCTTTTTATAGTTTTTTGCATAGTAATAACATACAAAAATTCTTCAGATAAAATATTAATGAACATCTACTAATTTTGTTAATCCTCGAGTGTTTGAATATACCTGTTATGGACTCTAGGATCTTAGATAATCCTTTTGGATTAGTGTGAGCAGTAATTGCTTGTTGCCGAGACTCCATAGTTGTTATTGTTGAAAAGTTACCTAGGAAGTGTTTGTCCACCTAGACTTTCCTTGGGGTGGACAAGGACACTTTAATTGGTGACCCCTAGTCATTTACATTTAATGAAGTGTGATGTACTTTATGTTTTTAAAGTGACTTTATTAAAAATGCTTAAGTAATGGTTTTCTTAAGTTCATATTTAAAATAAAGTTGAGTGAGTGATTAAATTAAAAGGGGTTGGGTTGTTCTCACTTTATTAAATGACATGACGTGCACTATATGTCATTTATTAATTAATTAATGGAGCATTTAATGTGAACCCTTTATCTAATCTAATCTTGACCATTAGATTGAAAGAGGAAGTTACCATGAACAAAAAGGCCTAGGGCAAGGCATTCTTTCATTCATTGTGATCATTTCCAAGATAGAAGTTTTGGAGTGAAGAGAGAAAGAGAGAAATTTGATTTGGGAGAGAAAAGACAAACCCTTGCACAAAAATCGAAGGAGATTTTGCATGGCACATTTCCCAAGACAAAGTCAAATTTGTAGGAACAGATTTTGAGAAGATATTCCTTGCACAGAAATCGTGGAGAGTTTTAGTGCTGCACAAATTTCGAGGAGTTTATACAGCAATACGGTTAGGCACATAAATCGAGGTGCAACTGCACAAAATTTGAGGATTTCTGTACAACAGTACGACTGTACTGTTTTCGAGGTGTACGGACTGACAGACCATACAGTATGGTTTGCACAAATTTTGAGAAAATCCATACAATACGGATTGAGCACAAAAATCGAGGTGAAGGTATATAATTTAATTATGTTTGTACAACAGATTTTGAGCACGTTTTTCGAGGTGAAGTTTGCACATAAATCGAGGAGAAATTCAGCAGTAAAGGGTTCAGTTTTCGAGAAGAAAATTAGATAAGTATAGCTATTGATTTCTATATTTGACTTGAAGAAATAATAAATTTCTCTATCTCAAAATCAAGATTTCCCTTGGGTGTTTTATCCTGGACCATTGGTAAAAAATATCTGTGTTTTTTCATGTGTGTTTGGTTGAGTTAAAATTTCTGAGTTTGAAATTTTGTTTGAAAATAAAATTTCAAAACTGTTTAAATTTCGAAAAAGAACTTCATGTGTTTCAGCTTAGTCACATTTTGATTAAAATTTGTGCATAGAAGGTTTTGGGCATTAAACTATGCAGAGAAGCCAAAATGCTTGAAACCGGGTTGGGGTTCTTCAACAACTTTCATTGTATCAGAGCACAGTTAAAAATTCAGAATTTGAACACTTAGAAAAACAAGTGTTTGTGGAGAAATATTCTTGAACAAGTTGTAGCCATGGTGTTTGGTCTTAGAGTTGAAGACAGGTTGGTTGGGGTTGCAAATTTTAGCCCATGGAAGGATATAATCATTTTGATACTTGAAGAAAATGAAGTATGAGATATAGTTTACAGTACAACTGCTAATCCTGTAATAGGACCTGCCGATGCAATTGATAAGGCTGCTTTCATGAAGAGAGATGTGAAGGCAAGAAGGATTATACTTGATGCCGTGAAGGATCATATAATCCCTCACATATCAGCAAAATATCATACTTCAAAGTTGTTGACATCTTTAACCAATCTTTCCCAGAGTTCGAATGAAAAAATGAATATGGTGTTGAAGGAGAAGTTGAAGAATGTTCACATGAGCAAAGGGGAAGGCATGGCTTCTTATCTTACCAAGATCACATAGGTAAGAGATGAGCTTGCAACTGTAGGAGAGGTGATAGGAAATGCTGAGATGGTGTGTTCAGCCTTAAATGGCGTGACTGAGCAATGTGCCGTGTTTGTGCACACTATCATTGGTAGGGAGAATATGCCCACATGCGATCGATTGTGGGATGATCTCACATAGGAGGAGACACAAAGAGGATACTTACAGGGCAGCTCGTCACATCATAGGGATGATGAGGAAAATGTGGCGTTGGTAGCGAAAGGGAAGAAGAAGAAGTTCAAGAAGGGTTCCAAGGATGGAGTCAAACAGCATGATGGGGAGAAGAAGGATATGAGCAAAGTGAAATGCTTTGCTTGTCAAAAGTTTGGAGACTATGTTGCACAATGTCCAAACAAGAAGAAGAAGAAACAACAGACAATAGCTTCAGCAGAGATTGATGAGTTGCTGCGAGATTTGAGAGAGACTTTTCTCTCTTTGTAGGTGTTAATGTTGAAAGAGCATCTTCTATCACCAATAGGGACATTCAGGGTCACATGGAGCATTCCATGATTGTTGGGCATTCGTTGAGTGCTACCACTACTTCCTCCACTTGGTACATTGATAGTGGAGCTTCCAATCACATGACAGGTGATCGAGACATGTTCACTGATATGTCAGAGACAGAGTTGGAGTTGGAGGTTGTTTTGGGAGATGACACAGTGGTGAGAGCAGTTGGGCGTGGGACTGTCTGTTTTTTCACAGGGAGTCCATGCAACCTATGTTTCTGAGGGATGTATTGTATGTCCCTAGGATGAAGAAGAACCTTGTTTCAGTTTCCATGATTGAGGACAAAAGCTTTGGTGTATATGTCCTTGATGGGAAAGTTCACATCTTTCACAAGGTAGCAGGTCCATTTGATTCATGTGTGATTGGAGTAAGATGCGGGAAACTGTACAAGATTCTCTTCGAGCCACATCATGCACTGTCACACACTTAGGGCGGCAGTGAGTTGTGTGAGTTATGGCACGGGAGGATGGCCCATCTTCACCATCCAACTTTGAGGATACTGAGAGAGATGACTACAGGTATGCCAGAGTTCAGCACATAGCCGAGTGGTTTTTGTAGAGGGTGTGCTTTGGGAGAGTACACCAAGACTGCTTTTCTGAGCAGTGATTCCAGATCAGAGGGAGTGCTTCAGTTGATTCATTCAGATTTGTGTGGTCCCATGTCATCTACCTCTTTGAAAGGTTATGAGTATTATGTCACATTCATCGATGAATTTTCTAGGAAGACCTAGATCTATTTCCTTAGAAGCAAGAGATCAGAGGAGGTCTTGCTTCGGTTCCAAGAGTTCAAAGCTCTTGTGGAGAACCAGCGAGGAAAGAAGATCAAGGTACGTCAGTCAAACAATGGGGGTGACTATACTTCCCATGCATTCGATGAGTATTGTTGACAGGAGGGGATCAAGAGGCAGTTGACAGTTCCTTACACTCCACAGCAGAATAGAGTGGCTGAAAGGAAGAACCGTTCGATAGTGGGTGCAACTAGAGCCATGCTGCATGATCGGAGTCTTCCTTTCTTTCTATGGGAAGAGGCCTGTAGCACTATTGTTTATGTTCTGAACAGGAGTCCGCACCGTGCCTTGGGTTGCAAAACTCCTGAGGAGATATTCAAAGGGAAAGTGCTTGAGATAGGTCACTTACGCATATTTGGTTGCCTTACATACTCACATGTCCCTTTTGAGAAGAGGACAAAGTTGGAGGCTACAGGAGAGAGGGGTATCTTTGTTGGTTATGACAAGACTTCGAAGGCTTTTCGTATATACCTTCTTACATAGATGAAAGTTGTGGTGAGAAGGGAGGTGAAGTTTGAGGAGGAGAAAGCCTTCACGAGGTCTCTAGATTCTGAGATAGAGGAGCAACAAACTATTCCACAGGTGACAGTTCAGAGTTCAGCGAGTCAAAGCACAGGGTCACTGGCTTCAGGAGTGACTGGGTCACAGGTTACAGGTTCATCGGTTTCAGGGGCTCAGTCTACAGGGACTTCTGGTATAGGGACAAGTTTATGGATCACAGGTTCACAGGTTACACCTTCAGGTGATTCGAGTTCTCTTGGTATAGGTTCAGATTCACCAGGGACAGGTTCTTCGGTTGTTGGTACTTCTTTAGGGAGACAGGTGTCTGATAAGGATGTAGAGGAGAGTCTGAGACAGGATGCTTCCATCAAGAAGAGAAATCCAAGTTGGCTTAAGGAGCTTATGAAGGGAGCAGAGGAGTCTGTTGGACCACCTAGGAGGGAGGTTAGAGAGAGCAAGGCACCTGAGAGATTTTCGAGTTATTTGGCACAGGTGACTAGCTTGTGTGACATTGTTCCTACCACTTATGAGGAGGTTTTTGTACACCAGGTTTGGAGAGATGCCATGATGGAAGAGTATAATTCCATCATGAAGAATGGGGTGTGGGAAGTGGTTTTGAGACCAGAGGGGAACCCAGTTGTGACTTCCAAGTGGTTTTACAAGATTAAAGCATGCTGCAGATGGCAGCATAGAGAAGGCTCGTTTTGTTGCACATGGGTTCTCATAGGTAGAGGGAGTTGACTATGATAAGACCTTTGTGCCAGTGGCCAGAGTTTCTTCGATGAGACCAGTGATCTCCGTCATTGCAGAGATGGGTTGGAAGATCCATTAGATGGATGTGAAGACTGGTTTTCTCAACGGTCTTCTACAGGAGGAGGTGTATTTGGAGTAGCCATAGAGCTTTTAGGTGTATGAGAGAGATTCTCATGTTTGCAGGCTGAAAAAGGCCTTGTATGGTTTGAAGCAAGCCCCTCGGGCTTGGTTTTCTAGGATCGATTCCTACTTGCTTTTGATCGGGTTTCAAAAGAGTGAGGTGGATCCCAACCAATACTACATTGTGGTTGGTGGTGTTTCACTCATTCTTCTTTTGTATGTTGATGACTTGTTCATTACTGGGGGAGAGCACCTGATTTATGCTTGCAAGAAGGATCTTGCTTCTGAGTTCGAGATGACTGACCTTGGGTTGATGCATTATTATTTGGGGATGGAGGTTTGGCAGGAGGATGGACATGTTTTCCTGGGGCAAGGAAAATATGTTGTAGATGTTCTGAAGAGATTTCAGATGACTAATTGTAGACCTATGTCTACATCCATGATCACCAACTGGACGAAGCTTCATGCTTCTGAGGGGGAGTTGGTGGACCCTACTTTATATCGTCAGCTTATTCGTTCGTTGATGTATTTGGTTAACACTAGAGCAGATCTGAGTTTTGCGATCAACACTCTCAGACAGTTCATGGTGGAGCCCAGGAAAATGCATTGGACTGCCGCAAAACACATATTGAGATATCTTGCAGGTACAGTTGATTATGTCTTGAATTATAGGAGATCTAATGGAGTGGGATTGGTTGGCTTTACAGAGTCAAATTGGGCGGGTAGTGTTTCGGACCGGAAGAGCACTTCTGGTTGTTGCTTCAGCTTGGGCTCGGCAGTTGTGTCGTGGTTCAGCAGGAAGTAAAAGTCTGTGACATTGAGTTCTGTTGAGGCTGAGTATATGGCAGCCAGTCAGGCTAGTTGTGAGGCTTTGTGGCTTCATAAGCTGATGGTGGACTTACAAATTCAGATTGGGCAGGTAGTGTTTCGGACCGAAAGAGCACTTTTGGTTGTTGCTTTAGCTTGGACTCGACAATTGTGTCGTGGTTCAACAAGAAGCAAAAGTTCGTGGCATTGAGTTTCGATGAGGCTGAGTATATGGCAGCCTATCAGGATAGTTGTGAGGCTTTGTGGCTTCACAGGTCGATGGTGGACTTATTTGGTCAGCAGTTGAGTCCTACAGTTATACATTGTGATAATCAGAGTTGCATCAAGCTCTCTGAGAATCCAGTATTTCATGACAGGTCGAAGCATATAGAGATCAAATATCACTTTATCAGAGACTATGTTCAAAGAGGGGTTGTACAGTTGCAGTATGTTTCTACAGATGAGCAGGTGGTTGACATTCTCACGAAGGCTTTGGGTAGGGGGAAGCATGTCTACTTCAGAGATAAGTTGGGAGTGGTGAAAAACACCTTCCTTGGTAAGAGGGAGTGATGAAAAGTTACCTTCATTGGGGTGGACTAGGACACTTTAATTGGTGACCCCTAGTCATTTACATTTAATGAAGTGTGATGTACTTTATGTTTTTAAAGTGACTTTATTAAAAAGACTTAAGTTATGGTTTTCCTAAGTTCATATTTAAAATAAAGTTAAGAGAGTTATTAAATTAAATAGGGTTGTTCTCACTTTATTAAATGACATGAGGTGCACTAAATGTCATTTTTTAATTAATTAATGCAACATTTAATGTGAACCCTTCATCTAATCTAAACTTGACCATTAGATTGAAAGAGGAAGTTACCGTGAACAAAAAAGGTTAGGGAAATGCATTCTTTCATTCATTGTGATCATTTCCAAGAGAGAAGTTTTGGAGTGAAGAGAGCAAGAGAGAAATCTGATTTGGGAGAGAAAAGACAAACCCTTATACAAAAATCGAGGAAGATTTTGTAGGGCACATTTCCCAAGACAAAGTCAAATTTGCAAAAACAGATTTTGAGAAGAAATTCCTTGCACATAAATCGAGGAGAGTTTTAGTGCTGCACAGATTTTGAGGAGTCCATATAGCAGTACGATCAGGCACAAAAATCGAGGTATCACTGCACAAAATTTTAGGATTTCCATACAGCTGCATTGTTTTCGAGGTATACAAATTGATATACTGTACAATACGGTCTGCAGAGATTTTGAGAAAATCTGTACAGTATGGATTGGGCACAGAAATAGAGGTGAAGCTAGAGAATTTAGTTCTATTTGTACAACAGATTTTGAGCACGGTTTTTGGGGTGAAGTTGGCACAGAAATCAAGGAGAAATTCAGCAGTAAAGGGTTCAGATTTTGAGAAGAAAATTCGATAAGTATTGTTGTTGATTTCTCTATTTTACATGAAGAAATAATAACTCTTTCTCTCTTTCTCTCTCAGAATCAGGTTTTCCCTTGGGGGTTTTATCTTGGACCATTGGTCAAAAACATAGTTTTTTTCATTTGTGTTTGGCTGAATTCAAATTTTTGAGTTGTCGAGTGAGTGCCCAAGAGGATATCGCAACCTACACAGGATGCAGGACAATTGTGACCCATGAGAGCATTAGTGGCACTCATGGTTTGAGGGGAGAGCCTTCAGTGATGATTCTACATGAGCACTCAAAATTGCAGGTGACTGAGGAGAGATTTGACACAAAGGATTTGGATCAGGTATGGGATCATGAGTTGCCTTTGTGGGATAGTGGTTTAACCATGGAAGAGGTAGTTGAGCACATTCCTTGTGGACCAGCCAACAAAGAAGTGTACCCATACATAGATTGGATAGACAGGTATATGACGGAGATGGAGACACACAGGTTTACAGGCTCAGTTGACATCAGTGGAGTTGCTATGGAGGAGAGGGCCAACCTTCGCCCTCAGGATTTTTTTCGAGGGATTCTTAGGTTTGGTGGCATGGCGGAGGAGTCTTCTGAGGATTTTTTGCAACTTATGATTGCTTGGCTCATTAGGGGCATTTAGAAGGATTTTTGTGTTATCACCAAGCAAACTGAGGTAGAGGGTGCTCCACATCATACAAGCTAGTGGGGGACCTGAGGGATTTTACCTTCGACAGACAGGAGCAAGGTAGGTTCACATGGAGATACTTGGTGGATATTACGTTTGGTCAATAGGGTAGGTTGGGACCGACTCATCCAGCAACATTGATGCAGCCTTTGACCCTCTCTCAGCAGTCATGGGGGATCGTGTTATTAGATTGCGTCAGAGGTTTATTGAGGATGCAAGACGTAGAGTATATATATGCAGAGATTCATCGGTTATATAGGGCAACACCTATAATAGAGCTATCTCTTGAGGAGATGATTAGAGTTCAAGAGCAACCCAAAGTTGTTGGCAGTGATTGGAGCAAAATTCCTTTGCCAGTATTTGAGATCGAGTATTACAACATATTTGTTGACTTCACCTGGATGCCTATGTTCTCCACTTTTCATAGTGATGGGATCGGTCAAAGGGTTGTTTGGGAACAAAGTATCGAGGGATTAATTCATGATTGGGTGGTAAGGAGGCATGAGGTGATCCAGTGGTTCATATGGGACCCTGGTATTGGTGTCCGAATGCATTTTACAGTTGACAGTTGTCAATTGCTTGAGGACAAGCAATCTTGGGCGAGGGAGGACTGTTATGTTCCATTACTGATAAATAGGGGATTGAGTGAAGAGTAATGATAGATGGAGCTTAGAATACATTAATACAACATTATGAGATCATCAGTAGATTATAGAAGGCCATTCGAGCAGATATCAACAAGCATGCAGGCCTTATTTCATCTTGCATAAGTCAAGGAGTAATTAGAATTGCATGCATGTAAACCCTAAAAGTTACATACAAACCCTAAAAGTCATGCAAACCCTAAAAGTTACATGCAAACCCTAAAAACCATATAAGAAGATAAGTCGAACCAGAAAAGGAAGATCGTTATTATTCATCATTGAGATTTGGTTTGGAGAGCTTTGAGAGCTAATTAGGGTTGAGGGTGAATTCCTTAGCCAACATTGGGATCGGTGGTGAAATCTATCTACCCTAGTCAATTTGAGATGATAGATCATCTAGATCTATCACGGTACTTCAAAGACAACAAAGATTGTTAGAGAAATAAGCAAAGATCAAGTTCGTGAGGATTTAGGGCAAAGATTAGTGTATAGATGGGTGCATTCTTCAATGATAAGCTAATCTATTCATATTAGCTACGTGGTCTCTGCTAAGGGCATGAGCTTCAACAGTTTGTGGAAGAGAAGAACAACACATTCTTTTTGGGAGGCTGTATGAACAGTATGAAAAACGTGATTATCTAGGGCAACCCAACATGCATAAAAGTAACGACCTCTATATTGTCACATATTTTCTCTGTGAATGCTATTCAACTACACCACAACCATTTATTATTTGAAGGACCAAGACTGATATTTGAGGTAGCAAATCCTTGGATCTTTCGCTGCTAGGGCAGCTAGATATACACATGAAATAGGGATCGTTAAATAAGGGAAGCATTAATCTATTCAGGCAACACGTCTCTACTAAGTGTGAGAGGTCACTTGAGAAGGTGCTTACTTTTTTTGGAAGGTGCTAAACACCTAGGGCAGTCATTCATTAATTGGAGAGATCAACAGATTACTTCTTGTATTGAAATTTGGACAATAGGGGTCACAATTCTTTGAATAACGCAGGGTAACCTCATGCTTCTTGGATGCAACTACTGGAAGTGGGCGTATTCTCCTGACTAGGCTGTCATCCTCCATTCTAGAGTTGATAATCAAGTGGTATGCAAGTTTGGGAAGACAAATTTATTCGCTGGGGATTGTTATCAGACTTCTAGAGCAACAAGAACTTATGTTACATAACGACAGTCATCTTGAGTTTGGAATGCCTTACATCAGAGATCTGCCTTCACATATTTCCAGGCATGTATCAAATATTTTTCTCAATTTATAATTCAATAAATATATGTCAGTTGGTGGATTATTTCCAATTATTTTGGCGATTGCTATAGTAATATCAGATTGGCTTGGGAGTTGATATGAATTTCATGCAAACGATATGAAACTATACATGGTGTATACTTTAAACTAAACCATTTTAGTACAAACAAACCAGTTCAACTGTTGAAGGGTACAATAAGAGTAAGTAGAATCTTACAGTGATCCCTTGAATTTATTTGCACCCACAGAAAGGATGTTGCTGCACCTTGATAGTTCTCCAATACCCACTAGAAGGAGGTTTGAGCCCCCTGATCATTGCTTTGTCTAGCCTCCCTGATATGAAATGTTAGTGAATAGTTGTGTTGCAGGGGTACCTGTCCCCAGGGGTTGGGTTCGCTTCCTCGTCTCGGGTACCATCCGCAAGTCTCGGAAATCTGGTTGGGTACTTAATAGACGTCCTCTGAAGTTTCCGTTAAAGTCCCCAAGTGCCGGGTACCTTTGGCCCAAAAAAATGAAACTTTGCTCATTTTGGGGACTCTGTCCCTCAATTTTGGGGACTTCAGGGAAACTCCAGTATGTGAAAATTAAAATTATATATATATATATATATATATGTTTTATAAAGAAAATTAGCTTTACGAAGAGGGATGGGGTAGGCATGGATCCCCCTACCCTCTTAAGATTCCGTGGGCCTGTCCACTTCTCCCAAAGCAGAGTTGAGTCTTGAGTTTTGTTGGAGCCCACGAGAGGTGAGCCTGTTGTGCAAAGGAGAGGATACTGGCATAGGAGAGGCAAGACAAGCTTAAGTTGTCTTAGACTTAAACGGGTTTGTGCTTTTAAGTTAATGACATGGCACTATTTAGCTTGGAGGGGCTAGTATCTATTCTTAAACTGTTTCTTCTAGAAGATTGCCTTATTCTTTTATGACCTTGGATCTTGTCATTGTATTTTTCTTGGCATAATGTGTTTATTGTTGATCCTTGGTGCAAATTGTTCCAATGTTGTTGCACAGATCGTATTCTTTGTCCTTCATGAATGATAAAAACCTACTTTGTTGATGTTTGTGCAGACGTTTCTATGTATGTGCGTATTTCTAATTTTGAAAAACCAAAAGCTCCATCAACTATTTTCATCTTTATACTAAAGGTTCATATGTAATTCCTACTTTATATCAATGATTTATGAACTTTGAAGCAATGTGCATGTTAATTGTACTTGTTACTTATTAAAATTGAATACTAGTGAAAAATAAATTGATTTAATTTTTTATTATATATATATATATATACAGATATAGTACCTTTGATGTACCCAAGTCCCCTGTTTCAAAAGTGGCGTCCCTGTCTTCGTTCCTGTGCCCTTTACCCAAGTTTCCTGGTAACTTAGGTGAATAGCAAGAAGTGAAATGTTCTTCCTTAATAATCTGCAACTGTTGAATTCTTTTGATTTGCGCCTGCGTATATGCATAAGCCAATTGCCCGAAACGATTCTGATCTATGTCTTCCTCTTCAAATTACACAATTGTCGCAATAATTGATCTGCGTCTTTGTATTTGTGTCAGACAGTTTCTCAAAACAATTTAGATCATCGTTTGTGATTTTATGCCTGAATATCTGTGTCAGACCTTCCTTCCAAAATACGTTTGTGTCGTATGTCAGACCTTTACTTCAAAATACGTTTGCGTCTTTTATCTACGTCAGACCTTTCTTCAAAATATGTTTGTGTCTTTCATGTCGACCTACTTCACAACGATCATCTCTTGCCTATTTATAAACTTCTTGACTTAAGAGATGTGTCCACTTGTGAAGTCCATTTACTTCAGATATCATCATGTTGGATTGCATCTCCGACAAGTTTGATATTTGCATCGGCATGCCACATTTGTAATTCATCTTTGTAATTTAAGGTGCACATTTGCCACTAAATTGTGGGACTATTGCACAAATAAT
This sequence comes from Pseudotsuga menziesii, assembly GCA_001517045.1. Taxonomy (NCBI): domain Eukaryota; kingdom Viridiplantae; phylum Streptophyta; class Pinopsida; order Pinales; family Pinaceae; genus Pseudotsuga; species Pseudotsuga menziesii. The sequence goes on from LPNX010106513.1 coordinate 225,220, forward strand.
TTGCTTAATTCACAAGTCTAATACTTATGGTTATTTAGAATTGTTCTTTTATGTACATAAGTATGTGCGCAAATGCGACCAATGTCATGATAGCCCTTGGACTGCTTAGGCTTTGATTTCTGGTCCATCTTTTGATCTCTTGACACTTTTGATCTATCTTGTTCATATATTCAATTTATCTTGTCTATTGAACATTCTGGTCCATCTTTTGATCTTTTGACACTTGTGATCTATTTTGTCCATCTTTCAACTTGTCCATATATTTAGCTTGGGTCTTTGATCTTTGACCTTTGACATCATTGACAACATATATTCAACAATTCTTTCAACTGAGCCAACTTGTCATCATTCTGGGCCATATTCTTCAATTGGGGCTGACTTCTTCTTTTCTGGGCAGAGATATTATAGTGTGGGCCAATATTTCTTCTTGCTGGCAAGTTTACAGTGTTGGATATCGAAGTTCTTCACCATTGGGTTTCCTCAGCGAGAGAAGTAAAATTGTCTAGGGTAAGTGCACTCATGAGTTGAAAAGGGAAGACTCAGTTATCATTTGTGAAAGGAATCCTTTCACTATCAGTCCCAGACCTCTGTTAAACCAAGACATGAGGTCGCATTCCTTGTGAGTATTACATCACCATGTGGGCAAACAAAAGGAGGGTGCATTTATTTCCTGTAGCAGTCTTCTTGTGGTAGTGTCCAGCTTAGGAACAACATATATGCTTCATTATTGGGCTGGGTTGACATTAATAGATACAGCCAACTGACTGCTGTGTGTGTACATTGTACATTCCTTGTGTCGAAGCAAGAATACCAGCTCCAAAGTGATCATTAAAGTCCGCATATGAACAAAGGAACAATCCTACACCTCTAGTATGCTACATGTTAGTTTTATGATGTATCTCAGTTATGTATGTGACTCTTAGTAGTTGTTATACACCTTGTTTGGGCATTCTGTTATGATAAGTAAATTCAGATCTGTTTTCCCTTCATTTTGGTATGCCTTTGGGTAATGTTTGGCTCCACAATTGTTGATTGTTATTTCATTAAAAGTCTGGTAATTACAAGTTTGGAGCAATATTATAAACAGAGTCCCGAAGAGTTCGGTATTGGGCAGATAGCTACAGCGATGGACATCTAAAGTGTTTGTTAAAACGCCCCAACCAAATCCACCCGCAGGAAATATAAATTTCAGACTTCAAGTAAGGATTGTTATCTACAGCAGTATTCTTATTTTTTTAAATCACGTGATTTATGTATCCAGATCTTTTCTCACAGTTAGTCCAAATTATATCAGACTTGGGTTTGTAGAATTGCACAGTAAACATCCTGGCAGGTGTACTAAGTATTTGACCCGTCCATTTACCGAATTCATGATCAGTCATTGAGAAAATTGTACTAAGTTAAGCAATGGTTATCACACTATGTAAGATTCCAGGAAAATGTTATCCCTATTCCTTCAGGAATGTCAACAGTGCTTTCGAAAATTTATTTCGAAAGACATTTCCTGAGATAATAGAGAAATAGATCCTGATTTTGGAGTTGCCTTTCTTTTAGAAAAATCTAGATTAGTAGATACTACAAATGGCATATCAAAGCTACTACAACTTGAAGGATTAACTCCTAATTGTGATTGATAATGTCTAAATTATATGAATGAATCATTGTATTGTAATGAAGTAGACCACACATAATGTCTACTTACATGAATCAACCATGAGGACAATCAGATAAGTTAGGGATGCGGATTTCATTCAATTTGTTGAGAGATTTAGGGAGAGATTATTGGAAGTAGTTATGAACACGTTTGAATTGAATACCTTATTATGACATATTGTTATGGTCACCTATTCTATATAATTGGACCTATTATACAATAGAAGCACACATGAGTAATGGATACTGAGATAGAATTTCTAGTTTGAAGGTTTCTTGAGTGTAAACTCCCAATGTCCCTTCGTTGATATATGCTTGAGTGTATTGAATGCTAAACCTTAAACTTAACACAATTCTCCTCCATATTCATATGAATGGACTCTAACCAATTCATATCTCCCTATAATCCATGATTCATCCAAAGGGAGAATGGCCAGCATAATTAGTTTTTGTCATTTGATAGCATAGAAAGAGAAAGACGTTCTCAAAACCTTCATCCTACCACATTGAATATTTCTCGTCATTCTGATCAAAATTCCCTTCATTGTCTCATCATTATTTTTCATTTCTTTCCCTAATATGTCCTATGCATAACTTGATTAATTTATTGTTTTGTGTCAATTTTTTTCCTATTTTCGTTTGTTTGGTATCTCTTCTCCCAATTGTGAATTGTTTTATTATTATAATCTCTACTAGTAACTTGTCACCTCACCCTTCAGCTCCCGAGGGAGAGTGAGATATTCCATACACCCGCCATTTATATACTCTGTAATGGACGAGCTACCTTGACGAAGAAGTATTGCATCTTTGTAGAGACAGTCGGCTTCTTGATCCTTCTCCCTATAGATATGGTATATAGCGGCATTTGGGATGGCCTTATACAAATTTGTGGTCACTTCTAGGAGAGGTTGTAGGTTAAATATTCTCATTCTGTATTTCCCATTAATCTAGTTGACTGACAACCATTTGCAAGTCTCCAAGAATTTGCCCAGAGTTCAACCACTTCACCGCTAGAGGAAGCAACAGCTTCACAGCCCATAATTAATGATTGATTATTGGTGGTTGTATAAGGTTAAACCATGCAGATAATGGCAACATTGAAAAGTACAAGGCCAAGTTCACAGTGAGAGGAATATCCCGGAGACAGGGAGTTGATTATGATGAGAATGTCTGTTGTAGTTGCTAGGTATAATTCCATCAGGACCTTTATGTTTTTAGCATCAAACTTTTATTTCCTTTAGCATCAGTTCTTTTTATTTCCCTTTATGTCAAAGGGATGTTAAGACTGTTTTTGAATGAATTGATTGTGGAGGAACTCATAAGAATACATTAATAAGTCGGGAGGGTTTGAGGTGCATGGGAAACAAACCCATGTGTGTGCATTGAAGGCAACTCTTTGGGGGTTGAAGCAAGCACCACATGCTGGGTACTACTACTCACAAATTGATGAGTACTTATTGAATTTAGGCTTTACCAAGACTGCTACAGATACCAACCTTTATTCTATGTTTAATAGATCTAGTATGATTTTTTTTTCTTCATGTCTGTAGATGACCTTATACCTACACTTAGTTTTGAGAAGCTCATGGCATGGTGCATGAAAGAATTATCACGCGAGTTTGACAAAAAGGACATCAACTTGATGTTAGTTTTGAGAAGCTCATGGCATGGTGCATGAAAGAATTATCCCGTGAGTTTGACAAAAAGGACATCAACTTGATGTATTATTTCTTGGATCTAAAGGTTTCATAGGAAATAATTCTATTCCTCCTTGGATAGAGGAAGTACGTAGTGAAGATTCTAAAGAGATTTTGAATGATGGATTGCAACCCTTGACCACTCCTATTTAGGAAGAGGGCACATATCCCAAGGAAATCACATGCTTGCATGTTCTGGGACACACTCTTTTTGGTAGTGTGTAGCAGAGAATAAACCCTAGCTACGTGTAGTTGCACCTACCTTCCGTCTATAGGACGAAAGGATAGAGTCAAATGGATAAAGAAGAACTTGCAACAAATTGTTAGAGGCAAATAATGGAGAACTTGCAACAAAATGTCAGAAATCACAGCATGTATATCTGGGCAACCTACGAAACAAAAACAAACAAAAGAAATGAGACCATATACCTTCCAGCTTAGTTTAAAATGGGGCCACCATGCCCAGGCTCGGGAAGGTGCCTCCCTGCAAGGTTGGGTGGTATGGAGCAAGGCTCAACATGCAATAGGTTTGGCTAGTGGAGCAAAATGGAGTGAAGGGAATGAATGGCTTGAGAATGATGGTTTCTCATGGCACTCATACGGGCATAGTAACTGTAGGAAGGAATGGAGGTGTGTTGAGAGTGATCCCCACCCTCTTATTTATAGCCTTTTCTCTTGTTTTAGGGTTTTTAGCCCCTGGTCAGGGTTTTTTTGCCTCTTTCTTAGCTCCCTTCGGGGTTTTTAGGCCCTTTTAGGATTTGTAGCCCCTTTTTGAGGGCCTTAGCCCCTTTGTGAGCTATTTTGGTTCTTTTATGGATTTTAAAGCCATTTTTGATGTTTTTTGAGCATTTGAGGGGAAAGCATAGGTTAAACAAGGATGTGGGGGTCAATAAGGGTTAGGAAATGGATGTCTTCATGTGGTGTAGGCCATATGGAGCAAGTTGGGTGGTTTTTTGGGTTACCACGGTGGCACACTTTTTTAGGTTGTCTACTCATGCAAGGTGGATGCTCTAGTTTAGGGTTTATTTAGTCATCTTGAGTATCAGTGTAAACCCTAGCCCTTTGCTTATCTGTAGAAGCAAGGTAGGGTCTCTCACAGATGAACACACAATTTAGATGAAGTTTTTGAGTGATTGCATTGTTCATTTCTCTTTCTAATTAATAGAAAAACAGATTTTATTTTGAAATTCCATCTTCCCTTGCCTGGAAAAGTTCTTGCAACTCATCCTTTGCATCATGATCAATATAAGGATTACCAGTCAGCAGAAATTAAACTTTTTTTTCTTTGAGTTGGATGAGGATAGTCAATTTCTTTAAGAACATGTACAAAGCGTTTGATAGCGTAATTTTGAAGTAGCATCGGGCCCACCTTATGAGGTAACTGGTAAAATTGCCATGGAGTCACCTCAAGCCCTAACTCCAAAGGGAATGAACTGCAATGATTCTACCACAATATTGTTCATTGTGATAATCGAGACCATAAACAGGTCCAGATTCAAGAGTTTTGGTTATTGGTTTTAGATATCTAATTTTTCATTATGAACATGGAATCATAGATTGTTAGGTAGCAAATGTGAGAAAATTATCACATTAACAAATAAGTATGGTGTACTTATAGAGGGATGGCTAGTAGGATGTTCTAACTGGTAGGAGAATCGTCCTAAGGCACATCCTCATTGGACATCTTCTCTAGATGGTACAAAAATCCTACAAGATGTTGATCACTGCACAAGGAATGGCCCAACACCCAAATGCTAAGGTTTTAGGGTTGTATACTGTTTGGTCAATGGTTGTTGTACCTTCCAAGCCTCCATGAAGTGTTGCTAAAAGCTAACTCACTACTCCATGAGGTAAGAGAAAAGCTGGCATATGCCAAAAACTGTTAAAGAACGAACCTAGATTTGGTTGAAAAGTTGATTATAGGCCCTTCATGGCTAATTTCACACGTAAGCATGCCTAGAAATATTTAGGGATGATTACTATTGTTGTGACTCAATGGACCATGCAAATTTACAAATAACATTGTTGCACTACTGGTCCAACCCACATCACAACCTAGATTTGAAATATGACGTTGTTTGAGGGCTGAGAAGTGCCATACTTTTCCTTCATTGCTGCTTATTTTTTATGGATGGATGTTACGACCTCTAAATCACCTAGAAGTAATAAAAAAGGCCTCATATTGTTGGTCCATGACTTTATGATGCCAAAATAGGGTTGTTTGTTCTTCTTGAAAATTAACTCCATGCTGAGGCATGCCCAAATGGAATATTGTTGCTACATTCTTACTGCCAAGGGAACTAAATTGCTTTGTATTTTCCTAAATGAGCATATTCTGTCTGTTGATGGGTGCCATTGGAACTATCATAAAAGTGCATGTTAACATACATGAATGGAACTAGTCTGATTTAGAGAAAATCCAATTAAGGAACAATTTTGTTTATGGATTACCTAGTTATGATCTCCTAATAATAACTCAAATTATGAAGTTTTTTTGGACTTAAATATTGATGTAACATTTCATGGTAAGCATACTTTTAAATCTGGAAACACTTCTAGCTCACTCTCTTTTTCCCAAACTTAGAAAATTGTGCTAAAACTGAATTGAAAAGCGCTTTTTAAATATAAAAATAAAAACCTTCCTAAAATAGAAATGCCTAAAGATAGAGATAAACAACTCTCTAATTTTTTAAAAGAAAATCTCTTCAAGGGAAGGATCCTAGTAAGAGAAAATATTGGAGTTCTCTAAGGATGGTGCTTGCATTCCTTTAGCATGCATGTGCCCTCTACCTTCATGGAAATGACAATATTTCATTATTCTTCATTGGGAAAATAACTGAGGTGGATTGTTGGACATATAGGTGACAATAAAATAATTATAGTAAGAAGTCTTCGTATAACTTGAAAACTGGACAAATAGCATATCGTGGATGATGCATTAGCTAACGGATACATACATGGATTGTGATATGTGAAACTTACCAAAGATTAAAAAAAGGTACAAGTCAATCTAAACATCATAGGTGGAATGCAATCTTTAGAAAAAATAGGGGATAAAGATAATGTAATTTCATGGATGGGATCTTATAAAAAGGTCATAAATATTCCATCCAAGTATAAAATTTTGTGGACCCATATCATTAGAATACTCTTTCCTAAAATATTGAAATAAGGTAGTAGAAGAAATTGGCAAGAACCCATAAACAAAATTAAGATAGATTATACACATACTTATACACATAAACAAAATTAAGATAGATTATACACATAACAAAATTATGCAAGCATTGTATGGGTATTTGAAAATTGTTGCTAGGAAGCAGTTGTGTGTTCTCATTCCTTTTGAAACGCATCATCCACTTGGTCAAACATTACCTTGAAATATCGCTTAAAGGCTGGGATAATTGAATTCTCAAAGCTAGAACTCAATGTATCCTATCGAGCACGATGATCTCAATGACTAATGGAAACACAACACAAAACAAATTCTAAAAGTTGAAAACAAATTGTCTAAGCTATCCTTTGTAGGTAATTTTATAGCACCCATGGGAAGTGTCTCGTTTATGTCTATAATTTTCCAATCCATTTATTTATTATGGCATGTGTGATCTCCCCAACTTTGACTAACCTGAAGCACTTTCTTGCCAGAGGATTGGAATTTTGTCTGAATTTTCCTTGATACTAGAGAATCTACCTTTGTCACAACTAATTTCTGCAGCTGAGCCAATGGCTTCTCACTAACTCATTCTTGCAAAATTCGCTAGTGTAAAAACTAAGATGTATTAAAGTGTGCTATAAATAGAACCAATTCTAAATACCAATCGAAAGAAAGAACAGATGAGAGAGAGCAAATTCTTCAGGTCTACAATGAGTTTAAGTAATGAGAATAAACACTTAAACACCTACCAAATAATGACACAAAATAATAGTTGGACAATCTTCATGGTTTATATTCATTAGAATACATTGGACAAAAGTAAGCATAAAATCTTTGAAGGAATCATTCATTGCAGTTGAAATAATTTTCTGTATGGTTGGAGTAACTAAGCGTGCCAAGAAAGGGCATAAAGAGCCAATCTCCTTTTTCAAAACATGTTCTAATGCGATCAGTACATATTAACTGATTGAATTTAATAACAATGTCAATTAAGATTCAACAACAAAATGATTTGCAGAACACGATGTTATTGATCAAATTTCCAAATATATGTCCTTCCTTTACAAGATTATACTCTTTGCATCAAGATTGAGCTCGAATAACATTTACTCAAAAATTTTAAGCACAATGGTAGAAAGGTAGCATTACACTGAATCATGAAATAAGACAAAAGTGATATATTTTTATTAGAGGAAATTGCAGAAGCAACATATCAAAATATAGTTCAAATTTTGACACTTGAACTTCCAATTCTTGTGACTCTTTACTTTCCCAATAACCTTTCATTTCCTATCTTTCACCCAAAAATTCTTTTGTCCACTTAATAATTTTCCTTTCGTGGACTCACAAAATACACACATTAATGTTTATTTATAATACACATTATGTACACAATGTGACCATTAGGATTTTACAACTAATGTCGAACATATTGACTAGATTCATATTTCTAATTTTTACTTCCCAAAAGTCATCCCTATCTTCACAACTTCAATTTACAAACAAATGCGGAAGTTCCGATAATGCCCAATGTTAGCTAACAATCATAGTCAGCAAGCTCCCTTCTATTCGAGTTCTATTGCTAGCTGCATGATGATGGATATTTTTTTCGAAGAACCTTATAGGGAAACCCCTAGACACTTCCCCACATCATGGATGATACCTAGTGCAAACCCATCAGCGCTGAATTTGGCACCTGACCCAACATGGACTTTGTGTGAGGCATGCAACAAAAGCATCCAACCTAAGGAATCGACCCTGAGACCTCGTGCATGAAGCTCAAATCACTCAACCACTCAAGCTATCTTCCTGGGCTATATGCATGATGGATCTATGGAGCAATCAATACACATTGACAACATATGACTTGTAACAACTAAGGGTATGCAATAAACAATGTAATCCACCTTGAAAAGTTGCACCAATGCACATTATGTCATTTATCCTTCTAGAAGAAAAGTTATAGCATTATCCCATTTTCCAAACAAAGTAGGATATCTTGCATAAAATTCATCTTATCTACTTTCTCTAGTTCACAATAAAACAATCATTATCATCAATCCTACTATGAGATTTCTTCATTGAGGTTAGATATAATCATTACAGTCCAATGTTATTGAATCTTTATGAATATTAATAGATAATTTAGATCAAATGATTTCTCCACTTGGTCTGAGTGTATCTCGAACTTATACCAACTAATTGAAGAAAGTTCAATCTGCTATCTAACTAGACCACTCATAATGGGTTAACCTATTTTTGGTCAACCTTGGGTATATTAAATTAAGATTGAACTATAGTTATTCCAAAGCACGTAGTCGAAAATGAAAAATGTTAAGTTGTCATGGTTTAGGCTAGAAAATAGAGTTAAGTTTGAGGCAGACATTCCCACTTGACATGTTTCAGGGAAACCAAGGACCCAGAAGAGGAAACACAATCATCTCTTGGAATAATAAATGCAAAGTTCAAGCATTTCATACGGTGCATGTTTGAATCCTTACATAATCTGATTCATTACCACATCCAAGAAATGTCCAGTAGAGAAATAAGATATGAAATGTTTGATGAAATGTTATTGAATGATTCTATGTAGTCAAATGGAATCCTATTTATAAAGTACAAAAGGATAAGTCATGAAAATACCTATCCATATTGTTAGATTATACTGTTCCACATCATTTCTTGTTAATCATAACAATATTAGTAATGTTGGATGCATAAAACAATATATTGCCACTATTTTTAGATTGCGGGATTCAATTGATAACATACTTTGACACAAAAGCACTCCAAAAATTGTGTAACTGTAAAGAAAAAAAGGAAAGAATACAAGATTGGAGTCATGATTGAAATGGGTATCAATTTACTTCTAATTTTACAGTATGTTTTGTTTGCCTTGATAGGGATAGTATGCAATTGACATATAATAATATTTATCTTTTGGCATAGAGATTTGTCCAACACCTCAATTATAGAAAGAGTATACCTAGAAAGAATTCTTCAAGGATACTTCATCCTTATCATGAAACAAAAACTCTAGAATTTTGTAAGAGTCCAAAAAACCAGAGCTATGCAATTCATTGGCTGAATGGTTTGTTTTCTCTCCATCATTATCCTTTGTGTGACATACTTTTTCTTCATTTGAAATGTCAATCCTTGTTAATACTTTAATATGAGGACCACATGAATCATGGGTACCATCAAAACCTCCATGTTAAAATATTATGCATTAAAAATCAAGAAAAAATGTTTAGTATGGCATAATCCTATTGTTTAACCAAAACTTAAATTGAGAAACAATGAGACAAAATTCAATACATTCTCAATAATCATATGTAGTTCTTAGGCACCACTTTCTTAAGCTTCACTTGTATATTGAGGTTATGTTAAATAGGATCTCAAGAATCAAGACCAGTGGAGATCAAGTATCCAACACTGAACCAACTATGTCTACATCACAATAAAAATCCTCTCAAAGGCCGGTCATTGAATTTGTAAAAAGTCAATGTGATTAGGACAGAGGGATGTTGACATTGGATGGTATTTTGGCATTTCCAAAGCCCCTGCATAAGCAAAGTTGATCACATCTAAAAATTATAGTCTAAATATAGATCACTCTTGATGAGCAATTGACATCTACAAAAAAATGAGCACAATTGGTGCACTATTGACCCTCATAGATTTATCTCCATGTATTACAAGTGTATAAGGTTAAAAAGAAAACAAAGGATCCGTACATAGAAGAATCATGTAACTGGCATCCATATGGATCGGGAATGCTCATCTCTAAAAACCATGAATCGGTTATTTCCTTTATCAATCAGTACTCCATCAACAAGGAACATTCGTAGGTGGAGACTGCATTACGTACAATGGGGAAAGGGGATTCCCGACTGACATCATTTGTAAAGAGGTATTGTAATTATATTTGATAATTAAATATTGATTATCTTTGATTCTTGAATAATGAATTACAACATAGCCATCCTAGGCCCAAGATACATTTCAAAAAATTGTTAGGAAACCCGAATAACTATGATTTTCAATAAAAAATAGGCCTTCAAAATGCGATGATTGCAAAAAAGGTGCTAGATAAGATGAGATAATTTATTAATTTCCAAATAATTCGAAGTAAAGTCAACACCTTCATGTCTTGAAACAAGTGAAATATGGGACCACAATAGTAGATCATTGGGACTTAGAAGTACAACTAATGTAATATATAGTGGGAGTGCAAACAAAACTCAAAACGCAATCTACAAAAAGCATAAAGCCCAAAAGCTAGATAATCGTACTAAAAAATAATACAAATACAAATGATAACACATGTTGAACATAAAATGTGGATATCAAGATTCAAGGCACATTGGATCTAGAATAAGGTTGAGAGGGGGAAGAAGAAGAGGACTGCTCATTGTGTCCTTGATCACCAAGAAGGGGTTAATATACTCTTACAATCTCATTGAAAGAGAACCTGAAAATGAGGGGACCACGATGGATGATCTTCGACAAACACCAATTATCCACCACAAATCTCCTAACACTCTTCTTTGGGAAGAATATGGCGATGGAGATCTGAGTAATCGAATAGTGGATTTTTACCGGGTGTGAAGCCTCGTTTGATTTTTGAGCAACATCGAGAGCCATTCTCTGGGAGAATGGAAGCACCTAGTCAGTTACCATAAATTTGATTCAATTTGAGACTAAAGCTCATCCTAGAGCTGACAACCATTCTCTTTGAGAATGGAGGCACCTGGTCAGTTACCAAGAAGTTGATCATCTTGACTCAATTTGGGACTGAGTATCAACACAATGCAATCTAGGATTGAGGCACTTGGTCAGTTACCAAGTACTTGACACTGGTCAACTTGATGCAACCTGGGGATGATGCACTTGGTCAATTATCAGGGCATCACTAGAATCCATAGATTGGGTCTAAGAAAGTGATGTACTCATTTCCTTGATAAGTAGGCTATGGGACCTTCTCAAGGGACTGGACACCGCTTGTTGAAGTACCCAACACATGATCTTGGTGTCAGTGAGGAGAATAAGAAAAATCTTCCTGATTTATGAGGATGTACTTTGAGTTGGAACATGCGGACCATAGAAACAAGGAGAAGGGTCTAAGATGACTTGTTTAAGGAGTTATGGTCATGGAACCCCAATGAAGGATCAAAAGCCCACTAGTGAAGGGCCAACCCAAGATAAAAAGTCAAGACCCTAATTAAAGTAATTTTTAATTTGTAAAATTAAAAAATTACAAAAAGTAGTTTTTGAAAGGTGGTTTCCTTAATTTAGATATTTGTTAATCTTTATCTCACTCAATGATGAATTATAAATAGTGAACACTCTCATTTGAACAACACACTTCACATGATCTCTATCTTTGATCCAAGAAGACATTTTGGGGTATATGTTGGTGCTTTTCTCTCTCTTCATCATCGAAGGTTTGATTAGGCCCTGCTGGAATTTGGACCAGGTAATCGTAGCATTCACATCCCTGTTAGGGATTACTCCTCCTACCCAATCCCTACTAGGGACTGTCTCTAGCCCACGACATCCCTGTTAGCGCACACATAAGGCACAACAGCCTTGCCAATGATTACACCAGGCATTTGAAGGCACTCGATAGACCTACTACAAGGCACCCAAGGCCCAAGGAACCCGAGGCATAGCCCAAGCACCTAAGGCTCTAAATTAGGCAACCAAGTACTTATTCTAGGCACTAAGGGTTTGGATAGTCAACAGAACCCTCAATAAGTCAACAATAGTCTTGTCCTCGGTTAACAATAGCCTCAAATATCATCTTTCATTCAACAACAACCTTATTTTGGTCAAGGACAGCCTCAAAGTTCTTCAATTCATTCAACAATTGCCTCACTTCGATTAATGGAAGAATTTAGGGTTGGATTAGTTAATTGGTGACAACAGTCATCTTGTTTTGGGCTAGCTTCATCATCAACAAACAACTTCTCAATAGGCTTTTGGTGGTATGTGTGCCCTAGAGGCAAATTTATTTTGATTTAAAGGTCTGCTCTTTATACATGCTCATCTAAAACTCAGTCGTCTCATATTAAGGAAGATTATTCTTACTAGTGTTTTACTCCTTTTAAAGGTTTCCTCAGGGAAATTTTTTTGTGTTCTTTTGGTTGATTGTTTCTTCTTTACTGTTAAACATATACTGTTGGTTTATGATCTTAAAATATGTTTTAAAATTCTACTAAAAAATGAAAATATTGTTATTGCTATCAGATCAAATATGCATTATAAAATTTAACAAGCCCTAGTGGGAATTGATCTAAAGGATATTTTTTAAGTACATACACTAAATAAAAGTTTTAGTCAAGTAGATTTATTGGTCCTTGGTGGTTTTCTAGGCCCGTTCTATTTGATATCCCATTCTATCATTTTTCCTACCTTTAGCTGAATAGTTGTTCCTTCATAATGAAAATAAATTCCTCGTTATAAATCCCCAATAGCTGGATGGTCATTTCCATCAGCTACTCTTAGTACCTAAATGTTATCCTTTCCCTCCTACCATCAAGCAAGGGTTAACCTATTGTTTTGTTTTAATAGAATATGGAAACTAATTTAGATTAAAAGGGAGTTGTAGCCAAACCATCTAGCAGACTTAATACCAAAAGAAGCAAACAAAACCGTTTTAAGAAATTCCACGAGCTTTCCCAAAAATGACTAGAAAATGGTATTTTTCTTGTTATTTTAGAATTGTTACTAACTAGTTGTCTTGTATAAATCCTTACATATTGGGTTAACAAAAACACCGATTTAAAAAAAAAAATCAGAGATTATCATAATTTTGAATACAATCCCCGCCAGGGGCATTCTTCTGACTTCCATCTTTGATGAAGAGGAAATTTTAGTCTTCTTTCAATGCATTCTCTGAATTCTGTTGGAATATTTCTTATTCNTACCCGCCAGGGGCATTCTTCTGACTTCCATCTTTGATGAAGAGGAAATTTTAGTCTTCTTTCAATGCATTCTCTGAATTCTGTTGGAATATTTCTTATTCCTTATCGCCCATAAAATCCATGCCATGTGATCCAATTGATGGAGCTGGGATGACCAATTTTCTGAGTTCCTCAAAACCCGACCTTTGTTCTAGTTCCAACTGTAAAACTGTATCCTTGCATTCTTCTCCAATTTCCACCATGTTTGTTTGTATTTTAGCTTTTCCAGTTGGGTTTTGGCAGTAGTCCATTTCCTCTATGCACCTAGATATATCTAGAGTGCTTGTGCTCTGAAACCTTTGTACAAGATTCCCACCTCTCATATCGAGCAAGACATTCATGTTCCTACATGCGATGCTTGTCACACCTGCACACCGACCTCCCAACAACTTTGATCTCACAATAAGCACATATGTTGGGGTGGTAATGACTTTCTACCATTCTCCTTAATCCTAAAAGAGTCCAAGCTCAAACAGTTTGAACTTGTGGACGATGAAACACTTAACCAATCCCAACCCACAACAACCCAACACAAAATTCACCATTAACATGCAAGACATGATGCCAAATAATCCAAATCCAAAAACATCCCACAAAACAAATATTTATCTCCCTAATTGTCTCTTAGACCGACCCCTTCCCCCACCAATGTCCGAGATTTGGCGCCAAAATTACAACTCCATCCAAATTTCATATCTTCATGTTTTTGTTCTTCGTACATGTATGGTTTAGCAAGGTATGGTTTATTTCCAATATTTAGTTTCCTTAAATCAATATCAATAAGAACATTTGCCACACATAAATTCACTTACCTTATATGTTTCATCTACTAGTAAGGACATGCCCATGATGTTACCCGATGTAATCAAACATTCATAAATTTATAATTATAGAGGAAGGCTAGGAAATGTTACCTAGATAAGCAATTTTGTGGTGACCTCATAGAAAGGGCCTCTCCTCGGGGACTTGGATGATCTTTATATCACAAAGTTTAATTGGTTACAACATTGGCGTAGGTCTTATTGCAGGAAACATAAACTTATAAAGAAGCTCTTCTCGCAAAATGTTTTATGAGGATTGACCAATTGAGATAAATATTTAAACCATCAAATGCCATAAAGTGTGTATCTCATTCTTCACATCATAATTGGATGTTGTCTTTGGGATAAAACAATATAAGTACAATGGAGGGTTGTAGAGACCTCTTCTTTGCTAGATGGTAATCGAATAATGATAACAGACTTTCATTGAATGCATTGACCATCATAAAAAGAAATGAGAATGAAACTTGAATTCGATAAAAGGTTCGACAAGTGACAAGTTCATTTAAGATCTACACATTGACCTTAAACCAACATCCACAACTTCCTTTTTGTATTATATGAATACTTATCAAGGATAGTTTAGTTTCTCTTTGAATCAATTAAGAAAAATGAATTTGAGGGGAGCCCAAGAAATGGCTAAGAGTGTTGATGAATCTTTGGTAGTAACACAAAGGCCAAACTTCAAACCCCCATCAAGAGCCACGACTCCAATATAGTTGAACCCAAAGCAAGTGTTGAAAACACAGTTGATGCAGTTCTTGATAGTGTGACCTAGTTAATAAAAGTCAATATCATGAGTCTTATCACTATGGTGTCTACAAGCAGCAAAATTCAATGATAGAAATCCAAGGTAATATGGCAACATGACAGAACAATATGGTAACCAGGATGGAAAGGTCACATCAATAACCTCCATATTAGGGTATGAATCCCACATTGGAAAGGAATAGGGGACCACCAAATCAAAGGCTTCCTACTCCCTTGAATACAACAAATGTGGTAGATCATGAATAGGTGTTGTATTGTTATGAACACCAAGATAGTCATGATGAAAGCTCATGCCCATAAGCTATCAGGAAAATGCAAGAGGTTTCCAGTCAAGAAGCAAGAGAGGTTGTGAAATTGACAGTTTTTAGCTAACATCATGACACAAAATACATGAACTTGTCGAAACTTTAATAGATTGTCTAGAGGGTCAAATGACGATGGTTTTGTTCAAACAAATATGAACATGACTAGTATAACGAGCCAAACATAATGACACCAACTTCACAACATGACGATTCCAAGAGGGAAAGATAACAAATATCCAAGAGTTGATTCATCCGCACTATGATGGTGCACATGATGCAACTTGACGAACCTGTTGAAGGGATAATATAGAAACAAAAATGGTGAAATAAGATAAGGAAATGATAAGCACATCAAATTAGATTTGACACTATAGATAAAATGATCTTCCAAAAAAGTTCAGTAGGTTCGCCTGTGGCATCATGTTTCAACACTAGCTTGTGTCTTTAAATCCATCTGTAGTGTTAAAATTTAGTAAATTATACAAATTCATTGTCAAAATTGTAGTTTTCCATTATCAGAGTGACACAACTAAAATAACCAAATAAATTACTAATTGTTAGGTGGTGATTTTTAGTTTAGTTATGTGGTATTTGTGATATCTCAGCCCGAGATGGTTTTTATTAATGCATGTACCACATATGTATTGAAAATTTATTTATATGATATCTTGGGAAGGATGTAAAGCTTATAAGAAAATTACTTTTGCTCCAAGAATAGAAGACTACGTATAAGGTCGTTAATGTAAAGCCGTGTAAATATTCTTCATGCATTAATGTTGAAGGGGTCTACAATTTATTAAATTCTAACACTGCAGATGGACCCAAAGACCCCTTGGACTACAAATGGATTTAGAGACCCCATGGAAAGGGGTCTCTAAATCCATATGCAGTGTTTGAATGTATTAAGGGGTCTCTAAATCCATCTATAGTGTTAGAATTTAGTAAATTGTACAAATTCATTGTCAAAATTGTAATTTTCCATTGTAGGAGTGACAACTAAAAATGACCAGATAAATGACCAATTGTTATGTGGTCATTTATAATTTAGTTCTTATCTTGTGACCAAATTAGTCATTTATCTTGGTCATTTTTAGTTTAGTTCTTATTCCGTGACCAAATTGGTCATTTTTCGTTAATTCACTTAAAATTTCTCAATTTTGGTCATTTATCTCTTGAAAAAAATGTTGTGGCCAAATTTTTTGGTCGCTTGGTCTCTAAGCTCTCATTTTGTACTAGTGTGTTGTATTAGCCCAAGACAACAACGGGGGAGATCCAGATCTACTCCCAATAGGAGAGATCAAACCAAAACACCAGATCAAATCAAATGAAGTTGTAGTACGCAAGGTGTAAGGTGAACTAAACCCTAGATCTATGGATGAAGTCACAAGGTGAGTTAGGGTTTGGATCAGGGATTTATGAGGTGTGAAATTTGATCCAAGTTTGCAATACAAGTGACTTATGAGCCCTTCTACTAGATCCATAATCAAGGTACTAGCAAATGATGACAATATCCATTGCCTTGGGAAACGTGACCAATTCAAGGAGGGTAAGAACAAGATTGAGGCTATCTAGTACCACAGGGTAGACTTGAAGTAAGGTATAACAGTATCAAAGTACTCGAGCCTCAGGGACAAGTTCAAATCGCAAGAGAAAATGGCCAATTAAGGGTTTGCATTAGGGTTTAGAGAGCAAAACGTCTAGGAGGACCCACTTAGGGTTTGACCCGTTCTACAAAACCTAGGAATGGTTTGCCAAAAGATCAAACGGTTTGATCTATAATATTTTTTATTTTTTATATTTAGGGTTTTGACATGAAAATGAAGATGCCAGTGGATTGAGATCAAGAAAAGAAGAACTAACCTGTGAATCTTACTTGGATAACCTTGTACATCCCTTGATGATGATGATTTATGCCGTCTTGATCAATTTGAGAAGATTTGGAGACAACCTCTATGTAAATCAATTTGCTCAAGGAAGCCAATGCGCCCTCTCTCCTGCATAACAAACACCAACCATATCAGATTTGATGCATCAAGAGAAATGGACAAATGCAATAGAAAAATAGCAAGATGAAATCATATATCACAATGATACTAATGAAAACCCTTTGATACAAGCAATGCCAAACATGCGAGTTGAGGAAGCCCTGCAAAAACGCCCAAGTGAAGTCGCTGTCATGTAGACAAAACAAAGTTTCCACAAAAATATAGATTTCACCACAAATACTCAAATGCTAGGAAGCAATAGAATTTCCAATCACCATCGAAGAACATCAGATGCAAAGTAGACCCAATAATTTTCACAAAAATAGTTTTTCTATTATCAAGATCCCAAAGCCAAAGAGCCCTTTACAATGAGAAGCTCTCTCCTTTAAATAGGAATGAGAGATAACAAAATCCTAACCACCTTTCAAATGGATGGCTAATATTAAAAGATCAAAATGTTCTAATCAATGATTGAGATGAACTCAACATAAAGTAGATGGATCAATACAATAATATAATATATCAATGGACCAATTCTCCCTAAGAGAGGAGATCACACTCAATAAAAATAAATAAAACTCATGGTGGGTCCAGGGGGTATTACTAACGCCCCTAGTGTGTCCCCATTGCACAATATAAATAAAATTTATTTTTAAATGCAAAATAGTGCATCTATGAGGAAATCGTGAGCCTCCCAAAGTTCCAGAAAATCATAAAATATGCTGAAGAGATGGATGTGGGTCCATCTAAATGCTGAAACTGTTGGAGAAGGGGTGGAAGACATCACACTCATCCCATACCATTTCCTTGCCTTAGTAGCCCAAATCGAATTCTTTAGTAGCCATTTTTATTATTTTTAATCTACCTCGGGAAACGTGAACCTACCAAAACTACCTCCTAGAGTGCCTGCGTTGTCAAATTGAGCCCACCAAAGTCTCTGGGAGGGGGGTATAACAGTAAAAACAAGTGGTTGGACCACCCCCTCCTCATACAACGCCCTAGGTGAATCAATCAAATCACCTCTCTGCTTTGATAGGCCATTCGGCATGGCAAAACTACACCAGAATGGTATACTGAGACAAATCATCACTGTAACTGCCCGAAACTGAAAATAAACTGTCTCATTGGACTCAGGTAGTCCAAATCCATCTAAGGTGCATATTCATACACCCTACAGATCTTTACATGATCAGGTACAATATCCAATATGCCTAGACAGATAAAATAATAATATGTAAATGATCAAATAATCCATAATATGAGCCAGGCTAACATCAATTTGTTGCAAGTGTTCAGCGGTTAAGACATGCTCTACAAATCATCTTGCTAGAGAAGGGTGAAGGCTAAAAATCAAATGGTTAGGCTAAAGGGTGACTACCAACTTAACACTGTGACACTTTGGATTTGGAAAGGGGATACTCACTCTAGCATATATCGGACAAGCAACAAGACAAGGGATGGCAGTGTCTCACAAATGGATAAGTTACGTTCATAGGTGCTTATTCACCTTGACAAATGCTCACAATCCAAATCAAATACAAAGGAGGCCAACAATCTTTAGATATAACTTTTAAGAACCATTGCTTTTTGGGCCTTCTAGTTTCAATGGCCTTGATCCATGCATTTGTTACACGGATTTTTGTTCATAAAGCTTGCCTTTCATTCATGTATGTTCAAAAACACTACTTTTCATGAATGAGCTTTTAATAAGAGATTGATGTCATATTTATACTTGAGAGCCAATTTCATTAGGCTTGACTTTCATTCATATATGTTCAAAAACACTACTTTTCATGAATGAGATTTTTACAAGATATTCATTTCATTTCCATATACATTGTATTGATGGCGACGCTATTTGTTTAAGGTCTAGCCAACACAACCAAGGCAACTCAGAGTCGAGACACAAATAAACAAGGAAACTTATACAACAAAGAGGCTACGGTGGGGAAAAGTCCATGCCACAAGTCAAGTAGTAGGTTGGGTTAGAAACATAACTGGAAGGTAATGGATGGGTGGAGATAGTGAACAATGAGGCCAACAGTAGCAAGCTAAAGTATGGTTGGAATGATCACTTTTATTCTCCCTAAGGAGGGTAAAACCAATGAGCATGGGTCAAGAACTTCCACATATTTATATGGCTGCCAAATCATGACACTAAATGCTATACCACAAGAATGAGAAATAAAGCAATAATAAACATAACACAAGATAATATCTGCCGAGTCATATACATGTAAATAATAAATCTGAACCAACATTTGTCCAATGACAAACTACCGATGCAACACTGGGGACTACTGACTGCTCTACAAATGGATAAATGACTACATCAGTCCTCAAATTTGAGTGTCCTAATATTCAGTCATGGCATGGGAAAGTACTATAGTCCATCATCAAATAGTGATCCATCATAGATGCTCATCTCAACATCTCATATGTAACGGAACTGGCTGAAAAGTGTACTGGAATCTGGAAAATAGAATATGGTATCTCGACTACTATATATGTGATAACATCTCTATTCTTGTAGCTTCCCCTTTTCGAGATCCTATCTAGGATGGTAGAGGGATAGGCATCCAAAGTAGTGACCTTTGAGGATCTTGACCACCAAAGGTAGGATGGTCGTCACACTGATCGAGATCTTCATTGATTTAAGCCAACTTTGTGAGAAGGATAAGGGGGAGACCCTTGTCTCTCCTTGCGGAAAGACTCAACCAACCAAGACACCTATAAAGATAACGAACACAGAACAAATAAGGATGTCTCGGTGAATGAATCGCAGGTCAATAATAGATGCTATTAAGGGGCATTTAAACAGTTTAATTTCCAATATAAAAATGAACCAATGTGAACCATAATTACTTCCCAATAGTCATGAAGTTAAGTAAAGACCCAGGTTGGTTAAGTGTAGGGTGTGGAAAATTAAAATACTACCCTAAGGGGTTTAGCTTGGGAGATGAAATTATCTAGGGAAAAGTTTAATATGATTTTAATGGCATTCCTAACACTTAAATTACGCTGCTTAGATGAAGGATGATTCAAAAACACAAACAGAAGTAACGAAAATAAGCCACTTACCCAAAATCAAATCAACAAGCAAAGGGGGCACACCCTCAAGCAGGTTAGCGCCAAATCCTAGGGTAAATGGAGTCGAAAGTTAATAAAATATCAGCTCTTAGGGGTTTTGGATAGAGATTAAAAGATACCCAAATGCCAAATTTAACTAATTCTAAGTAAATGACTTGCCAATTTTTATAAGGGGTTTTAAAAGTATAAATTATTTTAGTTGACTTTGGGAATGGGAATGAAATATGAGAAATAGTTGAGATTTCTACTTGGTTCTTGCGGAAATGATGATATAGTGGCTATTTATCTCCGCGAAGATCAATTGAAAGGCATTTGGTGGAGTTCCAACTTCATTCTAAAACGCTTAAGTGGCCAAGTGTGCCCTTCCTTGCCAGACAAACAACACAAGTCAGTTTGTTTCCAAGATAAGAGAGCTATCACATGCGAAGAAGTGTTGAGATATAAACCTGATACAATGATACAAATATACTTTCGGTTTCTCATCAATTTGAGAGAGAGCAAGAGAGAAAATCCACTAATGCGTCCTCCACAAAATGTTGCCCTTGTATGCAAATAAAATTCCACCACAAAATGTTGAAAACAATCACCGAATTACTCTAGTGAAAAGGAATGATAACATGCAATCACTATCTTGATCCATTCACAACAAGAGACACAAGTTTTATGCTGCTAAAATTTCTTCTCTATCAATCTCTCCAAGAGCCAAAAGTCCCAAACAATGAGCAGTTTCTCCCTTTTATAGAAATGCGGAAGAAAAATCCCTAGCCTCTTCAAAATAAAAAGCCGAGATTATAACATACAAATCTGATCTAATGGATGAGATTTAAGGTCAACTGATATAGGAGAAAAGAGGGGGGGGGGGAATTTCCCCTATAGAGCTCAAGTGAATATGGAAAACCAATATAATAGCGTGGAACACCAAGTGTGTCACCTAGGGGGTGTTTAGGTTTTGTTTTATCCCCCTAGGAATACAATGCATCAGCTCATACAATAGCAAAGTGAAGATATGAAGTGGCTACCTTGACAAGCGATGTACACTCTCCTCCATGGATCGATTTCCTCGAGAGAGCCCAATATATGAAGTGGGGCCAAAAATGTGATATAACATGTAAGAAAATTTCCAATGTGCCTCAATATCATAATAAAATCAGCCTAAGTCACCTTGAGCCAAGCATTTCACCATTTGAGATACATTTTAAACCATGGTTCCTTT
Organism: Pseudotsuga menziesii; assembly: GCA_001517045.1. Lineage (NCBI taxonomy): Eukaryota > Viridiplantae > Streptophyta > Pinopsida > Pinales > Pinaceae > Pseudotsuga > Pseudotsuga menziesii. The sequence continues at coordinate 246,880 of LPNX010106513.1, forward strand.
TAATTTTTAATTAAAATGTTGATATAGCCTGAAAATGATATAATCTGCCCATAAAGTGCCCTTCCTTTTCCTAGAGCTTTGATCTGAATACAAAAAATGAAAATAGAAGGTCTAAATTCACTAGGGACAAGTACTCATATGTCTCGGATCCACCTGTGATGTGACCTATGAAGAAAGCCATGCTCAATAATTAAAATATATGGCTTGTGAAATAATAATAAATGTGTATATGGGTCCAAATCAACTGAATGAAGCATGGAATGGTCTGATGGATGTCCGTAGGCATAAACGAACATGAAATGAGTGCTTGTAGTCACACCCACTCTTGGGTCCCGCCAATTGACTAGGTCATGGTGTAATGTCCCCCCTCTAATTAGCATACCAAACACTCGCTAACCTATTTAATAACCTTAGGTTTGAGCGGGTACTGCATAAGAGGGAATTAATTGAGTGGATTTGATACTTAGAGCACTACAGGACATTCCTTAGCCTTGTTTCTTTAGGCTTAAAAGTCAATATTAAAATAGAATTGCATGCATGCAAAAGTAAAGCGGAAACCCTACAAGTTGCATGCAAACCCTAAAAGTTCACGAGATTCTATTCAAGGGGGTAATGAGACCAAAGAGGGTAACTTATGATTATTATTGATTTTGGATCTCTTGAGTAGCAGCACAGTGTGCGCCCACAACAATTGGGGTTGAAGACGACATCTTCAGCTAACTGGGTTTCGGCAGTGGAATATATACCCTAGTCTCATCCAGGGTAAACCATCCAGGTTCACCATCCGCTCTTTAACTTATTCATCCAGTATCCATCAAAGATTGTTTGCAAGGATATGTGTGCAGCCGTAAGGGGGTTTTTAGCTGGAAAACCCCAAATCATTCGTTGGGTCCTCAGATCTTCGTTTATCTTCAAAATACTGGCACCATTCTCATCATCGGTATCATCCTTTAGTACCTGGTGATTATCAGATCCTGTTTTGCTCATTCGGAGCAGTTCTGAGCAATTCGGGAATCAGGGGGGCGTGAGCAGCTAAACCTCCAGTTCAATTCGCTAGCCTGCTTAGGGAACTCAAAACTTTTGCACGTGTCAGGCATCCTCTCCAGCACGGGAAGACTACCACTCCTGTAAATTCTCAGCTGCAACAGACACCTCCTTCATCGAAAACGTCACCCTTAGCTGATTTTGGGTTCATGCTGCTGGGGTATCACCGGAGGTAGGGAGAACCCGTTCTTCACCAGATCAACTCTTGATGCATGCATATTCTCTCAGGAGCATTTCAGCCGGCTTATCAGTGGTAAGTGTTACATTCTATCCTACAAACCCCGACCCTAAATTCAGCTATAATATAAGGCAATTTTGCATGGTAGTTTTGTATGCTCGACTATTCAGTAATTTTGCATAGAATCAGTAGAATATCGGTATTTGGGATATCACAGTGGTATCAGAGCATGTTCCTTGCTAGTTGTGGGCTTGAACATGAGAAGTAGATGAATACAGAAGAGGACATTTTTGTAACCTATAGGAAAAGGAGTAGGTACACGAAGGAATTTGAGGATATCCAACTAGTAGATACCAACTCAGACATGGACCCAACAGGTATACACTTTGACGGGGGAAAAGGAACGGGAGAAGATGAGGACATAATGGAGTTTCGCAACTTAGTAAGCGCATTGTAAGACTTAGCCAAAGGGCAAAAGGACGCACTTAATGCAATCAACAGATTATTTGTGAAACTAGAACCAGATAATAGCCATACACCTCTCTCACTGGTAGATAGAGGGTCTACAAGCAGTAGTGGGAAACATACATACACCAATATGCAGAACACACCCTCCATATATAACAGACCTTCCAGCAAGCCTGCTATGCCTCACTTCTTGGAAAATGCAGTAGCAGGTCTAGTCATGCAGGTAGAGCCTAGCGAACCCTTTGGGGCATATTTGCAGGAATACAGGGAGTTAGGGGATGAGTTTCATGCAACCATGTCTTTTTCAGATTTTTGCAACATGAAGAGTAGGAACAGGCCCAGGAATTTCAATAAGGGATTTAATCATAACTATGAGTTGCAGAAAACCTTGGGCAGGTTGACCATCCCAAACTTTGATGGGACTTGCGGAGGTTCAGTGAGGATATGGGTTCAGACATTGGATACCTACTTCCAACTCAATCCCACGATAGAGACATATGCCATTAAATTGGCTACACTCCACCTGGACGGAGAGGCTCATGAGTGGTGGTACCACGAATTAGTGACATTGGGTCACAACACCATCCACTCTTATAGTGAGTTCACTTAGAAACTCATGGAGCGGTTCAGCAGGAAAGATATAAAGATACATTTCAGGGAGTTAGCTCAACTCAGGTAGACATGTAGCGCTGAGGCCTTCATCTTGGAATTCTAGAGGATAGCTGTTATGGTAACAGATGCGTTAGAGAGCAGATTGACGATGTTGTTTACTGAGGCCCTGACAGAGTCAATATGGGGATGGGTGAAAGCCTACAAACCCCCCACTCTACAGGATGCCATTAGCCGAGCCAGAGATCTCCAAGACTCAGTTCCGAAGAACAGGTTCCCACTCAAGACTAGCTTTCCAGTTAGGGACAAGGACAAGAAACCTTTCCAGCAGGAAGTCTCGAAGAAAACATGGCTAGAAGATGACACTAGGAAAGACTTGAGACGGAAGAAATTATGTTTTACTTGTCAGGAACCATGGGTTACAAGACACAGGTGCATAGGAAAGGCCAAGGCCCACTACATAGAGGTATATTCAGACAGTGAAGTGGAGGACTACAAGCAGGAAACAACGGGAGAATTGCAGGCAGCAGAGGAGGAATCACTTGAGGGTGATACACCGGAGGGAGTTATTGCTACACTATCTGGACTTCCTAGATTCCATACTCTCAGGGTCAGGGGAGTAGTACAGGTCCACAGAGTAGGAGTATTGGTTGATGGGGCAGCAACCCACAATTTCATTGATGCAACTTGGGTAGCCAAGAGGGGTATTTCGACAGAGAAGTTTGAGGGATTTACTGTAGCAGTCGTTGGAAACTCTAGCATGGATTGCAACTATTGGAGTCCAAAACTGAATGTCACATTAGGTAACTCCCAGATGACAGATTCATTTTATGTAGTGGATGTGGCAGATACACATGTAGTATTAGGCGTTCAATGACTTTATTCAATAGGGAAATATACTACAGACTAACTAGCAATGGAAATGGAATTCCAGGGACCAAATGGGAAACAAGTAATTTTGAGGGGCATGAACACTTATCCCCCAAAACCAGTCTCTTCACAAAGAATGGAGGCAGTGCTCAGGCAGGATGACATAGAATGGTCAGCCGGATGTTTCGTCACCTTTAAGAAACCTCCAGAGAGCAACACCCAACACCTAGCAGATATTCAGGCCTTATTGCAGAAGCACGAAAAGGTATTTCGGGACCTTCCAGCAGGTAGACCTCCAGACAGAGGATTTGAGCACATCATTGAGCTGGAGGAGGGGACACGGGTAGTCATCACCACTCCTTACCGACATCTCAAAAGATACAAATATGAGATCAAGGAATTACTAGAGCTAGGATATATTCGGCCCAGTTCTAGTCCCTTTGCATCATCAGTGATCTTAGTTAAGAAGAAGGATGGCACACTGTGTATGTGCATCAATTACAGAGCACTCAACAAAAAGACCATAAAAAACAGGTATCCCATTCCTAGGATTGATGAACTCATGGACAAGCTTCGGGGTGCCAAATACTTTTCAAAGATTGATCTTTGCTTAGGGTACCACCAGATCCGAGTAAGGGATCAAGACATTTCTAAAACAGCTTTCAGTTGCCACTGGTCACTATGAGTTCTTGGTGATGCCTTTTGGACTTGCCAATGCTCCAGTCAGTTTCCAATCATGCATGAACCATACTTTCAGAGCTCAGTTACGTAAGTATTTGCTAGTATTTTTTGATGATATTTTTATCTACAACAAAACATGGGAGGAACATCTGAAACATTTAGACAAAGTATTGAGCATTCAAGATGAGCACTCGCTCTACGTGAAGATGTCTAAGTGTGAATTTGGTATGAAGGAGATGTTGTATCTAGGGCACATCATCAGTGCAGAAGGGGTACAGGTTCATATGGAAAAATTCCGAGCTATCATGGATTGGCCCACGCTAAAAACAATCACGGAACTGAAAGGATTCTTAGGTCTTTGCACATATTATCGTAGGTAGGTTAAGGGCTTCTCCAAATTTTTCGCACCAGTCACTGATCTCACAAAGAAGGGGACCTTCACTTCGACAGAATTAACACAAAAAACCTTTGAGGAGATGCAAGTCATCATGAGTTCTTGCCCGATTTTACCACTACTTGACTTCTGATAGCCATTTGTAGTAGAATGTGATGCATCAGGGGAAGGGCTAGGGGCAGTATTAATGCAAACCATCACCCAATTGCATTCGAGAGCAGGAAACTGAAAAACTATGAGCGCCACTACTCTATATATGACCAGGAGATGCTAGCCATCTTAAATGCTCTCACTAAATTCAGACAGTACTTGGTAGGTAGCAAGTTTAAAATCAAGATGGATCATAACAACCTCAAGTACTTCTTAGAGTAGAAGGAGCTGAATGACCGCCAACAGAAATGGGTCAGCAAGGTGCAAGCTTACGATTTCGTGATAGAGGATGTGAAGCGTAAGAACAATACAATAGCTGATGCATTATCCAGACGACACACTTCATTATCTCTCATGAGTATATCCACTGATTGGAGGTCTCTTCTCTTAGTAGAGTACTCCAAAAATAGATTTGCTTGCAAATTATTGGATGGACAGGTTCAAGATGACAAGCACAGAATTATTGATGACATCATCTATTACAAGAACAAGACATACCTCATCCTAGAATCAGCCTTAAAAAGAAGATCATACAGGCATCACATGACTCTCCATTATTAGGACATCAGGGTTTCTTGAAGACCTCCAGGCAGATTCGAGAGAGGTTCTCTTGGAAAATTCTTAAGGGGGAGGTTATGCAGCATGTGCGAGAATGCAACATTTGTCAGCACAATAAGGTCGAACACGTCCATTCGGCAAGGTTACTCGACCACTACCAATTCCGGAACATAAGTGGGAAAGTATCTCCATGGACTTCATTACAGGGTTGACCAAGGTCCAAGGGCGAGATTGCTTATATGTTGTAGTTGATCGACTGACCAAATTAGACCACTACAGGACATTCCTTCAGCGTCAAGTCATTAGTCGGGTGGAAGAAGCCTTGTTTCTTTAGGCTTAAAAGTCAACATTAAAATAGAATTGCATGCATGCAAAAGTGAAGCGGAAACCCTAAAAGTGACATGCAAACCCTAAAAGTTCATGAGATCCTATTTAAGAGGGTAATGAGACCAAAGAGCGTAACTTATGATTATTATTGATTTTGGAGCTATTGAGTAGCAGCATAGTGTGCAGCCACAACAGTTGGGGTTGAAGATGGCGTCTTCAGTTAACGGGGTTTCGGTAGTGGAATATCTGCCCTAGTCTCATCCAGGGTAAACCATCCAGGTTCACCATCCGCTCTTCAACTTATTCATCCAGTTGCGGTTATCCAGTATCCATCAGAGATTGTTTGTAGGGACACGTGTGCAACCGTAAGGGAGTTTTTAGTTGGAAAACCCCAAATCATTCGCTGGGTCCTCAGATCTCCGTTTATCTTTAGAATACTAGCACCATTCTCATCATCGGTATCATCCTTCAGTACCCGGTGATTATCAGATCCTGTTTTGCTCATTTGGAGCAGTTCTTAGCAATTCGGAAATCAAGGGGGCATGAGCAGCTAAACCTCTAGTTCAATTCGCTAGCCTGCTTAGGGATCTCATAATTTTTGTATGTGTCAGGCATCCTCTTCAGCACGGGAAGACTACCACTCCTGCAAATTCTCAGCTGCAATAGACACCTCCTTCACTGAAAACGTTACCCTTAGCTGATTTTGGGTTCATGTTGATGGGATATCACTGGAGGTAGGGAGCACACGTTCTTCACCAGATCAGCTCTTGATGCATGCATATTCTCTCTAGAGCATTTTAGTCGACTTATAAGTTGTAAGTGTTACATTCTATCTTGCAAACCCTAACCCTAAATTTAGCTATAATATAGGGCAATTTTGCATGGCAGTTTTGCATGCCCGACCATTCAGTAATTTTGCATAGAATCAGTAGAATATCGGTATTTGGGATATTACACATGGTTTGACCAAGTCAAACTTGGTCAAATTTGGTCAAACATGGTAAAATGATGCCATTGAGACAACATATGAATATCTTTGCATGGATGGGGTTAAATAATCATCTCTTAAGTATATTAGTAGCAGATTTAAACATTAACAATTATTGACAATGGTGATCATAAATACGAATGAGCATAAAAATTTGTCAAAATTGGAATAGTAGTACAGTGTTTGGTGAAGTATTAGCCACATACTCGCTTTCACATTCCACTCCTTTGTACCCTTGAGACAACCCCTAATTTCCCCTAGGTGAGGAGGAAACATTAAGGCTCGGTCAAGGGAGTTGACTTGTTAGATAGAATCAATGATCTCATATAGAGGGGACAAAGGGAACCATAGTGGCATGCACATGACAGGGAAACACTAGGGAAGGGGGGTGCCTCACATGGGGATAAAGTGCTTTGGAAGTTTCTATAGACACTAACAAGCATCCTTCATTTGATTCATTTAACATTTGCATTACTTTCATTTCACATTCAACGCTCCATTTAGATAATCTTTCCTTCACTAACTAACCTCCATGGACATGTGCCATAGATAGCCTTGTGGGCCCTAGATAATGACTCGGTCTTACCACCATTGCCCCCCACCGTCCATAGGTGGAATGTAGTTACCACCCTATTTCCCTTTACAAGCAAATGGCCTTACATCATACAAAGGATGAGTGCTCATCCCTTGGCCACTGACTAGTTACAAAAAGATTTAATTAATTGCATTAATTGCACAAGCACCCACGTATTTTACCAGGGGCTTACATTTCATTTCAACAGAGGAATACTTGCTTCGAGGACTAAGGAAGACACTTTCACACTCCAGACCTGAGGCACAAGTAAACATGGAGACCCATCCTAATATAGAGGTCACAATGGGGGAGAAAGGTCTTTGATATCACCAGTCATGTTTATGGTCAACAGGGTAATCTACTATGCATGGAAGATATGGATGGCTGGAAGGACAAGTGAAGATGGTGGAAAAAGACAAGGGAAAATGATCTCAACCAATGTAGTCAGACTTGGACTAGACAAATAGTCGGTTGGCTTGGGACTCTGCAGACTCATCGACTCCGATAAGACTAAGATAAGAGTCGGAAAAGACTCAACAAATATGAAAAAATTATAATATAGTAATTTCTGTGCACAAAAAGCATACATGATGACATTTATAATCCATGTAAGTTATAGAAACAATTTTATGCAGAAACTCATTAGATAATCTCATAAAAATTGATAACACAACATTTGGCACTCCATATTTGTATGCAGAATAGTGAAATGAAAGATGATTCCTTGAACACATTCCAAAATAGTACCAAGTTCAAACTTTAAAGATAAAATACATAACTCAAAACATAACTAGCTTAAAATAAAAAAGATGGTGTCTCCAAGTCCAAACTCGAGTCTCATGCATGACTACGAGTAGTAGAACGCCTAGTATAGTCCCTACTAGAGCTAGTGCCAACATCACTATGCTAAAAAATCAACTGTGATGTAGGTGTGTTTGGTGTTTCCATTTCGAAAAATGGTACACTAAAGGGATCTTCGGTCGCTTCAGCAAGCCAACTCAAATCAACAGGAGCTTCATCCTCTACTAACCAATCAGGGACATATTTTATTGGATCCAAATCCTTTACCCGCAATTGTTTTGTGAGCATCCGAAGGTTGTAGTATATGTACATCTTCTCAATGCATAACATCATATCTCTCATCACCTTAGTATCTTTTTGAATTTTAGACCCATCGTTATAGAATATGCTCAAATTGAGATGTGCCCCTGCTGCATGTAATGGTGAATGTAGTTGTTTGTCCCACCTAGAATCAATAATATACCATATAGGGAGATATTTATATTCATCCCCCTTATAAAAGGCCCTAATGGCCTCTTTGTCCCTGTCCATCCCCTCAAAAACATATCCCATTGGTGGTTTATCCCCATCCATGATCCTCAACACTTTTACAAGTGGCTCTGTCATGCTGACAATCTTAGTGACTTCCTCCCATAAACTATCGCTACAGACAAACAAAATCATAGCTTTTGCATATGGTTTTGTGCTATCTTTATAATGTATCAATTCCCTACTACTAACCATTCGTCTCTATGCTTAGTACTCATTAAGAAGGCTTTGGAGGGAGAGAAAATTTGTTGCAAACCGTGTGACAGCAGGGCGATTGAGTTCACCTTCTGTGTACTCTCTCATAAGGCTCAACACCCAAGCATGGCTATAAATGTATTTGGTTATTTGTTTGCACTCATGAACAACATCTTGCACCCATGCCAACTTCCAAATGTCCTCCAACATCAAATCTACACTGTTGGAAACACAAGGGGTCCAAAAAATAGTATGGTATTTTGCACAAAGCAATTTCCCTGCTGCCACATAATTTGCAGCATTCTCCATGATTACTTGGATAACATATTTGACCCCCACTTCTTCCACAACCTCTACTAACAATGTAAATATTAGATTTGTATCTTTCACATTTGAAGATGCATAACAAATTTCAAGAACACGGTTCCTTTAGGGCAAGCCACAATAAAATTTATGATTGTTCTATTCCTTCGATCTGTCCACCCATCAGACAAGGTTGTGCAACCTGTAAACTCCCATAAGATTTTAATGCTCTCCAATTGTTCCTTGATACATTACAACTCCTCATCTAGATCTTTCCTCCTAAGTGCACTGGAAGAGGGGCCTTTGTATCAAGGGACAACACTTGCAATATCCTTTATCACGGGCTGATAAAAAGGAGACCTTGCAAGGTTGAATGAGAGGTTGTCATGGTACCAAAACCTCCTCATTTCCATATCTTCCTCCTTCCCTTTCCTTTCATTAAAGTTGTCCAAGGTTGGTTGACATCCTGGGGAGGTACGAGGGAGGAAGAAATGAGAGGTGATAGTTGGACTTGGTGCAACACTTGATGAGCAACTACCTGGAGGTCCCATTGGAGATCGACCAATCCCTACAGTTTCAAACCTCATCCTAGATCTTTTGTCGTTTTGTTCTTTGATACTTTCCACAGCAGCGTGGATTTTTGTTGTGACTTCTTTAGGGAAGCCATCACAAACTACAACATCTTTGCACACAACTCGAGCTAGGTGGTGTTTTAACCTGTTTATGCCCCCATATATAGTTGTTGGACAGTAATTGCACTTTACTTGATTATCTTACCCTGTGACCACCCAGACACAATGTTCCCATGCTTTATCAAGAGGCCTTCTAGGTCTTCCCTTGGGTGCCATGGATTTGATAGTGGAAAAATAATAAATTAAAATGAAATGATATTTTTATAACAAAAAAATCATAACAAAATTAAATGAATTCAAATACACCAAGGACCCAATCAACTAGCAATACATGGTGGGATCAATCAAGTTTGAATCTGAAGCAGAATCCCACAGCTTCTTCAAATTTGTATCCATTGGAGTAGCTACGGACTTGCAGTCCAACATTTTGAACCTCTTCAGTATATTCATGGTGTAATTTCCTAGACCTAGGAAAATCTTCTTCTACTTTTATCATACTTCTAATCCCAAGAAGTAATGCATCAACAATGTTATTGAGAAAAGCTTTCTTGACATCCATCTGAGACAACTTCCATCCCATAGTTGAAGCAATAGCAAGGATCGATTAGATGGAAATGTATCTAGCCACAGGAGCAAATGTCTCATCATAATTGACTCCCTCTTTCTGAGAGAACACTTTGGAAACAAATCTAGCCTCCCAGTTGCTCCATGCGAAGCTTCATGCTCCTCTGCATTCTGCAAAATCTATCATGCCCATCTGGGTCTTTTTCAGCTTGCTTCCATATCTATGGGAGCATCATCCAACTCAACTGGATGAATGGGACTAATCAGTTTATTCATTTCTTCAAACTGCCTCTTAATGTTTGGAGGGGAGATGATCTCATCTCTTCATCATCATCGATCTCCATATCTGATCCTCTTCCTTTTCGAATAGCCATTCTTTTTAAAGGTTACATCCCGACTGACTTCGATTTTCCTCGATCCTGGGATGTATATTCTGTAATCCTTTGAAGACTTGTGATATCCCACGAATGTTTCCTTGTTGCTTGAAGGTTCTAACTTGGGCACGTGAATGTAGACTAGAAAGTAATTATCCATCTTGGCGACGACCAGGTTCATCAAGGATCCTTCAATTGTCTTGTTCGAGTCACGACATCAGTGTCGTCAGGTTTCTATCATATGTAATAGAGTAGAATCCTTGTCTTTGAGGGATAACTCCCCCTGTCTCTTAGAAGTCGGTTGAGTAAATCTTGTTGAAGCAGCATATAGACCGATATTCGTAGAATATTTCTACTTAGGATCATCAAATCTCTGCATGATATTATTTTGGGTCTGAGAGTCGTAATGCATGGTTCTAGAGGCTTTTTGCTTCCGTTCGATCTGTATATCAATGGGGTCACTTGTCCTTGTAGATCATGGCATTCCCTACAAGTCAAATCTCATCAGATGGTTAGCAATATTTCATAATCAATGTATTAACAAAATACTGTAGGCAACATTTTTTAGTCAATGCTTCGACACAACACACATAAGGCCATTATCTGGATGCTTGTGGTCTCCATCATAGCATACCGCTAAGAGTGTGTACTACTCCAAGTATGTTATAAAGGAGTTGTCATCCTAAATGGTTTGTACAACATGACAGGATGTTTAAACAATCAGGTGTATAGAAAATACTACATGAGCCTACTTGTTAACTACCTGCATATAGAAATGTAGATTTGTGTAAAACATATTAAAAAACAACCAGATCTAATCTACTAGAGCATGTAAAATCAAATACTTATGTTTTGTAGTTGTGTGGGTGTGCTACCACTGTCAGAGTCCATTGATCTTCATATGCTTGCTTGACGATCATCACAATTTGGATCTTCATATCATTTCTTAGAAGAAGAACTCCGAACGATCATCCTTCCTTGGCTTCTTGTGAACTTCGACAGCTACTAGCATAATGGCTGTATTTCTTGCACCTATAGCATTGAATCTGATATAGATCCTTTTGATGTTTCTTTTGATCTGGGGGAGGACTTGATATCTTATCTTGATGCTTGTGGATGTACGTCTTCCTTCCCCTTCCCTTGCCTTTCTTGGAATGGGATATGAACGCTTGATTTTCCTCAGGTTGAGTACCATGAAGTCTTTGGCGTGCTGCAATTCTAGTTTCTTCGTGAGTGCAATCTGCCCATAGTTTATCAAATTTGGGCAATTTGGTTTGACCACTTATAGTTTGGATGAAAGACTCCCAATATGGTGGGAGACCATTTAAGGTGATCATGACAATATCATTTTCTTCAATATTGTCTCCACTGAACTTCAGCTTGTCGGGCCAAAACTGTGGAGAAAGTAGGTCAAAACTGGAAACCCTAATTTCTGATGCAGCTGCAAAATTAGGTCAAGATTGAAACTTCTCATAATTGAGTTTTGTCTTCACCAAAAGATGAACCCTCCTTAGAGAGAAATTCCGAAGGCTCTTTTTCTGCCAAATGGTTGAGTGAAGACCTTGAAAGATGAAACCCTAGTTTCGACATGTTGCAGACATAGTTTCAGCAATGGCTTCTTCTAGTACTGCTATGATACCATGTTAGATTTTCTTAAATATTATAACAATATATCTTAATTGCATTTATCAATAGGATCACTAGAAGATAGACAAAGCACAGAAAACCCAATAGGGAGAAAACCCAGCAACCTTCGTCTAGACATAATAATTCTGAGATTGGAGTACAATGAAGAAAGAAAAAGAAAAATATGGAAATGCTTTCCAAAGATGAAACCCTAAAAAACAATCTTCTTTTGTGAGTTGATGTGTAGCTGTACTCTGCCAGAAACTGTGCACTTCACTTGTGTTGTTGAGCTACTGTGATGTGTAATAATGAGGAGGGGCGCCTCCTATTTATACTGCTTTCCCACACAGAAATCAACTGGGGCCGACTTCACTTGGGGAGTACAATGAAGAAAGAAAAAGAAGAATATGGAAATGCTTTCCAAAGATGAAACCTTGAAAAACAATCTTCTTTTGTGAGCTGATGTGTAGCTGTACTCTGCCAGAAACTGTGCACTTCACTTGTGTTGCTGAGCTAATGTGATGTGTAATAATGAGGAGGGGCGCCTCCTATTTATACTGCTTTCCCATGCAGAAATCAACTGGGGCCGACTTCACTTGGGGAGAAATAATAATTTTTATTTGTTCTTTTATTGTTGGCTTTTCACCCCAAGGATTACATTGTTCTTTCTAGGGTTTAGATGAATGACTACAACAAGTTCAACTCCTGAAGGAGGACAATAAGAATAGCTTCCGAAGTTGCACAAACTCCAACAACATTCACTGTGGACACTCTTGAATTCAATTACAAGACAATGTGGTCTGGCATTCATTTGCAGATGTTGTGGTCTAACATTCACTGCAGATGGTATTGCATTTAGTTGCAAGACGATGTGGTCTGGAATTCATTTGTAGATGTTGTGGTCCGACATTCACTCTGGATGGTCTTGCATTTAGTTGCAAGACTATCTGGTATGGCATTCATTTGCAGACGTTGTGGCTTGACATTCACTGTGGACGGTCTTGCATTCAGTTGCAACACAATGTTGTCTTACATTCATTTGTAGACGTTGTGGTCCGACACTCACTGCGGACAGTATTGCATTCAATTGCAAGAGAATGTGGTTTGACATTCGTTTGTATAGGTTGTGCTCCAACATTCACTACGTACGGTCTTACTTTCAGTTGCAGATGGCGTGTTCTTGCATTCATTTGCAGATGTTGTGGTCTTGCACTCAGTTGCAGACAATGTGTTCTTTCATTCAGTTGCGAATGATGTGATTCTAGAATTCTTCATGTTGTGGGTGATTCCACATTAATTTGTGGATGTTGTGTTGTGTTGTGTTTGCATGTGTGATATTGCAGGTGATGCTCAAGATGATGATGCTTGAGATGATGTGATGTGACAAGATGTGATGCTAATGATGATGTGTTGAGATGTGATGCTCGTGATGATGTGCTTGTGATATGATGCTCAAGATGTAATGCTCTGTGATGATGATGTTCCACATATGATGATGATGTTCCACAGATGATGATGATGTTGATGTAGTTGTGAATTTTTTTTATGATGCATAGACTTTACGGGTCAGTTGTACAGATGTATTGTTTTGTTATAGAATACCTTCCTTGTTAAGAGGGAGTGTTAAAGAAATGTAACTACAGAATATATTCTATTTTGTATTATTATTATTATTATTCCCCCTTTCAGAGATGTTGTTCCTTCGATTAGTGATGTCATTGATGTATTTGGTCATGTAAAGTCTCGAGGTTAAACCTCCATTGTAAGTCGAGTTGATAATACCCACACAAATATTATTAAAATGTAATTTTAAGTCTCTTCAGGCAAGTAGGCCCTGATTAGGAGGAGAAGTTGGTTGTGTTGGGTTATTAGGCCTCTCCAATGATCAATATAAATAGGGGAGGCACCTCCCTCATTTGGACACACTCAGAATTCAAACAAGTTCGCTAGAGAGAGAAGGAATGGTCCAACTGAGGTGGAGGAAGAAGTCTAGTCTTATCTTTTGGGTTTTACACTGTACTTGGTTGAAGTATATATCGAGGAAGTTTTGCAGTGTTTTCTTTTCGAAGAGGGTTTTCCAGGATAAGTCTTTGTGTTCTCTTTTGTTTCGTTGTGCTTGCTATTCTTTCAACGATCCTTTTAGTTTTGGCATAACAACTTTTAAAATCTTAACATTTGTTGCTACCTAGTGCACTTTCCTGGGCTCCACCATGAACTGACTCAAGGTGCTTACAACAAAAACATATATCTGGCTTGGTTTTGACCAAATACATAAATGATCCAATCAATTGTCTATATACTTTGGATTCCACCTCTGAATCTAAATAATCAATCTTCTTCAAGTTGGATACCATAGATGTAGCCATCAGTTTACAGTTCTCTATCTTGAATCTCTTCAAGATCTCCACTATGTACGTCCCTTGACCTAGGGAGATCTCTCTCAATCTCTTCTATACCTCTAACCCCAAGAAATAATGCTTTAGGTTGATGTCCTCCATCTCCAAATCTGTGGCTAACTTTGCCTTGCACCCTGTTTATAAGCTCCTATGCACCTATGAGGAATAAATTGTCTACATACAACACCAAGATGAGTGTGTCAGATCCAAAAAGTATGAAGTACAAGTTGGGATCCACCTCACTCTTGGTGAAGCCCATGCTTTGCAAGTATCTGTCAATCCTAGATTACCATGCCCTAGGTGCTTTCTTGAGTCTATATAAGGATTTCTTAAGCCTGCATGCATGAGACTCCCTCTCATGTACCTTGAATCCCTGAGGTTTCTCTCTGTATACTTCCTCTTCAATGATCCCATTGAGGGAAGGTTGTCTTCACGTCCATCTGATGAGTCCTCCACCTCGCGACTAAGGAAATAGATATCATAGCCCTTGTGTAAGCATATATGGCTACTAGAGAAGATGTCTACTCGTAGTCCACTCCCTCTCTCCGCAAAAATCACTTTAAACTTCTTGATGTTTCCATCTACAACATGCTTTATCTTGAAAGAGCCACGTGGAAGTCACCACAAAGTTTCCCCCTTGTGTCTTCATAATATCCCACACATCATTCTTCATGATGGAGGTGTACTCCTCCACCATGGCATCCCTAAAAACCTATTGGTCAACTACTTCCTTATAACTTAAAGGCTCGGGTTAACGATATTGCTCATCAATTCCATATAGTGTAAAAACTTCCTCGGAGTCCTACTCCTTTATTGATCTCCTGGGAGCCTCAACATGCTCTTGAGCATATTTCAATGTTTTCTCACACCAATCTAGGTTTCCTGACAGAACTAGAAGGAGCTAACTCCTCCTCCACACTTGAAGGCTAACTCTTTGGACTAGAAGTATGTGAGCTTTATTCTCCCTTCGGATCCTCCTGCTCCTCCTTTGCCACTCGTGGTAACTCATGAGACTTCATAGATGCCAAGTTCTCCTTGAACTTAACATCTCAACTCACAACTATCTTCCATTCCACTGGCATGAAGATCCTGTAAGCTTTTGAAGTCTTGTTGTACCCCACAAACACACCCTTCTCTCCTAAAGGATAAAGATTCACCCTTTTCTCCTCAAACACGTGGATGTAGACTGGACAATAAAAAATCCTCAAATGTCCTATCTTTGGTTTCACTACTATGAGTGACTCCTCAGGAGTCTTGTCCTCCAATGTCTTGTAAGGACTCATGTTCTACAAATAAACTATTGTGTTACATGCCTTTGGCCAAAGAAACATATGCAATCCCTAATCATGAATCATAGCGTTTACAATACTGATGATGGATCGATTCTCTCTCTGCAACCCCATTTTGTTGAGGGTTGTATGAGGTTGTGTTACTTGCATAAATCCTTGAAGTAATTGGAGGTGTACTCTCGCGCATTGTTTGACCTCAAGACCTTGATCTTCTTACATGTCAGTTCTCTAACTGAGCCTTGAACTCCTGGGATTGACCGAAGACCTCATCCTTGGTCTTCATAAAGAAGATCCAGGTTTTCCTGCAAAAATCATCAATGAACATCACATGCAATGAAGCTCCCTGCATAGATACTATGAACATCCCTCCACACATGTTTGAATGAATAAGTTCCATGATCCCCTTTCGCCTTCTCTCTCTACTTGGAAAAGCAGTCTTGATATTCTTTCCAGGTGCACAACCTTTGCATACTCCCTACTGCTAAACATTGAAATAGGGAAGACTAGTGACAATATCCCTCATATTCGACAACACTTTGTAATGCAAGTGTCCCATCCTCTTGTACTAATGTAACGTCCTCGACCCTTTGACCGACGAAGGGGATGCTACCGATTGCTGCTAACTACCTGGGAAACTAGCCCCATGAACAAAAAATAAAATGCATTGATGCATTAAAGAATTAACATTCAGCGGAAGCAATTTACGTTTAATTCAATCATTTAGCACATTTTAACATGTTCATCATAATACACATAAACAATACAGTTGCATGGGTGATTACACAGGAATACTTATCTTCGAATGAAGCTCGCCACAACCAGCTATGCCGCTGCAACGTTCCACCCAACCATAGGCCAGTGTGCTCCTTAATCTCTCAGCAACAGTGCCACCCCCAAGCTGAGCATGATTCCCCAAGGAAAAGGAAACTAAGTAGACTCACACATAGCCAAAAAAATGTCAAAACTCAGTCAAGCCAAAGGTATGTTTTGGTTTATTAAAATGTCAAAGGGATGGAAAGGCTTGTTTGCTAAGCTAGTGAGCTCAACCATAGAGCTATGGACACCTACAAAAGATCTGACTTGGCTTTCCTAACACAAGGAATCATCCCCTTCTATGTTGTACAGTCCCTCACGCTATGCATTCCCTTCCAGTGTTATTTAGGATGTGAAGTAAGGGATAATCAACCCTCAAGATCTCTCAGTGAGGTTCCTCATGCACTAGATTTATCAGGAAAATTACCTCTTCCACTTTTAACTGATTCAAACCAAATCAAAGAGCATAACAACTCAGACCAAGGAAAGGGTGCACATACAGCAAAATACAAATTGCTGGTCTTTGGAAAAACGTTGGGAAACCCCAAAAACGGATTTATAGATGGATAAAAACACCAAGGACGAGGAAAACAATTTTCAGAATAATTCTATTGCTCCACAGAGGCAAAATCAATCTCTACAAAAACCCAACTCAACAAATCGATTTTAGAAAATGGCTATGGGGATTTCAGGGCAAAAACGACATCTACTAAACCCAAAAAACGTGAAATCTTCATTGCCCATGAATTCGGAGGATGTTTATGGCATTACGGGAGCCAAAATTACTGCCATAAACTCCCAAAATGAAAATACTCCTTGCCCACTTGCTGAACAACACCAAAACGGATTTCTGGGCATGCAAAAATGAGGGAAATGAGCAAAAACGTGGAGGATGAACACACAGGAATCTTCAGCTGCATGAAGGAAGCCCACGTCAAGGAGAATGGGTGAGGAAAATGGAAGTAATGGGTGAGTAATGGCTTGGGAAAGCATTCCCCAGCATTTACTTGCCCCACAAGTCAGATGGTCCTCTCCCCACTTTGAATTTCTGCCCATACTCTTCCCACTCCATGCAATAACTAACTCAACCACATTTTAGAAACATTTAATGATTGGGGAAAAAGACAAAATGGGTAGTTGAGGGTTTGATGGGTTCTCCCTTTAACATTTGGCTTTTCCCCATTGGCCCAAAGGTTTCAATAATTTCCCTCCCTATTCCTTAGGAAAATCATGCCCTTTTCATTATGGTTGCATTGACTTAGCTTGTTGTGGGTATTTTTTAATTAAAATGCATATTTACATGATGTCAAAATTATAATGTGCCATCTTAGCATGAATATACCATCAGCAATGATTTTAATCATCGGAACATAAAACGCTAAATTGATGGTGGGGCTTTTGCCTTTAGCTCCACACCACGATTAATTACAATATATACATCATATACATTTTTAATGCAAACAGGGTCAAAAACGAGGTGTTACATTTCCCTCCCCCTTCAATAGCACTGTCCTATGTGCTCTACAAAATTGAACAAAATGCTACACTAGTACCGCTTCAGTGTTCCACAGAATTGAACAAAAATGGATGTGCCAATCGCATGGCATCCTCTAGCTCCCACGTGTCCTCTTCAGGACCGTAGTGCTCCCATTGCACCTTTACCTGCCCTATTGCTCGATTTCGGAGGATTGTGACCTTCCTGTCAAGGATGCGCATTGGCTCAATTTGGAACTCTCCCTTGGGTTCCACCTAAATCACATTCCAATTTATCACATGGTTAGGATCATGTTCATATTTCGTAAGTAAAGAAACATGAAAAACATTATGAGTTGTAGTGCTAGCAGGAAATGCAAGTCTATATGCAACTGGCCCTATTCTTTCAAGCACTTCAAACGGCCCACAATGTCTAGGTGACAGCTTGGCACAACTTCCAAGCTTCAAGGAACTCTTCTTTGCCCTCACTCTGAGGTAAACATGATCCATAACACTGAACTCCTTGTTCACCATATGCTTATCTGTGTAGTTTTTATGTCTGTCCTGGGCTGCGTTCATATTCTATCTGATCTTTACAACCTCCTGCTCCATCTCCTTGAGAAATTATGGACTGAGCATCGGTACACGCCACAAAATCTTTCTCTGGGTCTGCAACTTTCAATACTGGTGCACTAGTGAGAAGATTCTTCAACTGCTGGAAGCTTCCTTCACACCTCGATGTCCATTCAAACTTGATCCCCTTCTTTTGCAAAGAAGTGATGGCATGTGCAACTTTGGAGAATACTTCGATGAATCTCCTATAGTATCCTGCAAGTCCCATAAAAGATCTTACATCTGTCACATTTCTTGGAGTAGGCCAATTCATAATGGCTTCAATCTTTTCAAGGTCCACAGATATACCCTCTTCTGAGATAATGTGACCCAAATACTGAATTCTTTCTCTATAGAAGTCACACTTGCTCAGCTTTGCATACAGCTTATGTTCCCTGAGCAATTGCAATGTCAATCTCAAATGCTTTTCATGCTCTTCCCCATTCTTAGAATAAATAATAATATTATCAAGGAAAACAAGAACAAACTTGTCCAAATACCTGCTGAAGACATTGTTCATAAGGCACATAAATGTAGCTGGTGCATTTGTGAGACCAAATGGTACCACTACAAACTCATAATGTCCATACCTTGTTCTGAAGGTTGTTTTATGAATGTCTTCATCCTTGATTCTCACCTGATGGTAACCAGACCTCAATTCAATCTTGGAAAATACCTTTGCTCCTCTCATTTGATCAAAGAGGTCATCAATCCTAGGCAACGGGCATTTATTCTTCACAATAACCTTGTTCAACTGTCTGTAATCAATACACAACCTAAGTGTATCGTCTTTCTTCTTTACAAACAGAACTGGTGCTCCCCAAGGAGATACACTTGGCCTGATATACTTCTTCTCCAACGACTCCTGCAATTGCATCTTCAACTCTAGCATCTCAGGTGTACTCATTCTGTAGAGTGTCTTGGAGACTGGTGCTGCTCCTGGCACAAGTTCAATTGTGAAATCAATGTCCCTTTTTGGAGGAAGCCCTGGAATCTCATCAGGAAACACATCCCTGAATTCCTGCAACACATAAAAGTCCTTCAACTTAGGAGTTTCATTCTCTGTTGCCTCCAAAATATGAGCTGCATACAACTGGCAACCTTTCGTACATAACTTCTTCAACTGCATGGCTGGAATTTGCCTCACAGAAATCACCTTTGGAATACCTCTTACCACTACTGGGTTCCCTTCTTCATCCATGCATTCGAAAGTCTTATTGTAACAGTCAAGTTTTACCCTATGAGCTTCTAACCAATCCATTCCAATGAGAACATCACAAGAACCAAGTGGTAGAACGTTCAGATCTACACAAGTGACCAACCCATTCATGACCAATGGACAATTCTCTACCACTTCACTAACCTTTCTCTTAGTTCCAGCGGCTAGCTGAACTAACCAAGATTTGCTATGCTTTACTTTCTTAAAGGAACAAATCTCCACTAAAGCATATAACAGATGTGTCATTTGTTCCTTTAAGAAAGTAAAGCATAGGCAAAGATGTGTCATTTTGAGCTATAACAGATGCCCCCTAATGTATGAGGTTAGAGGGGAAGACGATATCCAAAATACATTATAAAAGAAACAACTGAGTATGGAGAGAGCAGAGAATACAAGATCAAAATGCTCGAACAAAGGTACCTGAAAGAGAAATAAATGTCAAGCAAAAACTGATCTCGGGGACATGCAAGTCCATATACAAATCATTGCCATAAAGATACAGGCAGATCCAACATATGTATAACTGATGAAACCATCATGGTTGCTCAATATGCAAAAAGGCGCCATATCAAATCTAAAGGAGTTATGGCCACAAATGAACAAGGTGGATCCATACTCGACAATCGATCATAGCCACAAAAATACAAAGTGGATCTTGTTATACACCAGAATGGCACCTCTCCGTCCGAGTGCCGACTTTCCTTATGTCGGCACGCAAAAGGACACTTATGGATTGAGGTTTGCCTAGATACTATAGCTTGGCTTATTATGGAATACATTTCTGCCTTCATCTCTGCCTGTGACCACTTTCCCATTGTTTCATGAAAGTCATTGAAAGTGTCTGAAAAAACACCTATATTGGAGGACCCATATCTTGATTTCTGTAACTCCGTTTGACCTCATTTCTGCGCCGTTCGAAAGGTATTTCAATTAGCTAAAACTTTCCTAAAGACACCAAA
Source organism: Pseudotsuga menziesii (assembly GCA_001517045.1). Taxonomy (NCBI): domain Eukaryota; kingdom Viridiplantae; phylum Streptophyta; class Pinopsida; order Pinales; family Pinaceae; genus Pseudotsuga; species Pseudotsuga menziesii. The sequence goes on from LPNX010106513.1 coordinate 267,505, forward strand.
GTCTGAAAATGCCCAGAAATACCCTAAAAATGTGTTTTTTTTCCATTCTCGATTTTCCTTAAGGCAAACCCACGTATGTGTCTTTCAAACATTAAAACATAAAAACATGAGTTAATTGGAGATTAGTTATTTCATTTAACTTAATTTCCTTAACTGCTGTAACTTCTCCAACCTTCAAAACTACCTTATTTCACCCATTTAAATAGAGGTAGGGAGGTCCATGAGAGGGGACTTGAATTTATGCATTGTTATGCTGGAGGAATCGGGACTTGGAATTTCTGCATTGTTATGCTGGAGGAATCGGGACTCTCTTTTCCCACACCTTTGCCCTGGAGGTCTTCCCCTTGTGTTGCAGAGTTTGGAGGCTGAGTTCTTTGGAGAAGAGAAGCAGCAGATCCAGATCAAGGTTTCGTGAGGTGCCAACT